>ML841676.1:18163-36655 GCA_009831015.1 Picea engelmannii | reverse complement strand
TACATGCTAATGGCTGTAGCATGTAATTCATGCACTTTTCTGCTGAGTGCATCAACCACTTTATTGTCTTTCCCTTTGATATGCCTGATATCAAAGTCATATTCACACAGAAATTCCATCCATCTAATTTGCCTGGCATTTAAAGTTGGCTGATCAAATAAATACTTCAGACCATTGTGGTCTGTTCTCAACTCAAATTTCTTACCCATGAGGTAATGTCTCCATTTCCTCAATGCATGGACAACTGCTGCCAACTCTAAATCATGAGTGGCGTAATTCTTTTCACGCTCTTTCAGCTTTTGGGATTCATAACAAATTACAGATCCCTCTTGGTTGAGAACTCCTCCCAGCCCATCCTTACACACATCCATGCACACTACGTAATCCTTACTCGGATCAGGAATCTTCAGGATTGGAGCACTAGTGAGCAACTGCTTCAATTGTTGGAAGCTACTATCACATTCATCAGTCCACTGGAACTTCTTCTCCTTCCTTTGCAAGGAAGTGATAGCATGAGCTATCCTTGAAAATCCGGCTATGAAACTCCTATAATAACCTGCCAGACCCATAAAGGATCTAACTTCTATCACATTTCTTGGCGCTGGCCACTCTTGAATGGCCTGTACCTTCTCAGGATCCACAACGATCCCCTCTTCAGAAATAATGTGTCCCAGATAATGGATCTGCATTTGATAAAATGAGCACTTGCTCAGTTTTGCGTAAAGCTAGTGTTCTCTCAACACCTGCATCACCATTCTAAGATGTTGTTCGTGTTCTTCCTCTATGTTGGAGTACACCAAGATATCGTCAAAGAAGACTATGATGAACTTGTCCAAATAATTTCTGAACATTCCATTCATTAAGCACATGAAGACAACAGGTGCATTGGACAGTCCAAACGACACCACAGTGAACTCATAATGACCGTACCTTGTTCTGAAGGTGGTCTTACTGATGTCCTCATCCCTTATTCTCACTTGGTGATATCCAGATCGAAGATCTATTTTCAAAAATACTTTCGCATCCTTTAACTGATCAAAAAGATCATCAATCCTTGGTAGAGGATATTTGTTCTTGACAATGACTTTATTCAACTGTCGAAAGTCAATGCACAGCCTCATCGTCCCATCTTTCTTCTTCACAAATAGGATTGGGGCTCCCCACGGTGACATGCTGGAATGAATGTAGCCTTTCTTTAATAGCTCTTCGAGCTGCAATTGCAACTCTTTCAGCTCTGGTGTGCTCATCCTATAAGGAGCTTTCGAAACTGGAGCTGCTCCAGGCATTAGATTTATAGAAAAATCGATGTCCCTCTTTGGAGGTAGTCCAGCCACCTCCTGAAACACGTCCTCAAACTCTTTGAGTACCCTATGGTCTTCCAGATTCGAGACCACATTTTGGAATACTTCTTCCACCCGGGATGCAAATAATTGACAGCCTTTCCAATAACATTTCTTCAACTGCATAGCTGATATTTCCCTCACAACCACGGCTCTGGGAATTCCTTGGATTGTTACTTGATTTCCTTCTTCGTCCAAACATGTAAATCTCTTGTTGCGGCAATCCAGAAGGGCATGGTGCTGGTCCAACCAGTCCATCCCAATTAAGCAATCATATGAGCCTAAAGGTAGAATGTTCAATTAAGCCTTAGTGCTCATTCCTTTCATGTCCACCGAACAGGACTTAACCAATTCAGTGACCTTCCTCTTTGTCCCTGTGGCTAACAGTACTAACCAAGACTTCTCATGTTTTCTCTTCGTTAGATGCAAACCTTCCACCACTTTAGGATCTACATAACTATGGCTAGCCCCTGAATCAATTAAAATAACAAGTGGTCGGTTGTTGATCATACCTTCCACTTCAATCATGTGCGATTGAAATTCCGCTTGCTTTTTTTCCAGGGCTGCGTAGATCCTCGACATTCTGCTGCCCATATCCTCCACTGTTTCAGCTTGCTGAACAACATGGACAGTTCTTGCTTTGTCTTTTCTGTGGGGGCAGTCTCTGTACCTATGATTCCCTTTACATCCCCAACACTCCATGCGTGGAGGCCTTGGCATATGTTCACTCCCTTTAACTTTCCAGGGCTCTTTAAAATATGACTGTCCCCAAGGACTGTTTCTGAAAAAGGAAGGCTTGCTTCCCTTCTGCCTCTGTTCTTTCTTAAACCTCTTCTGGTTATCCCAAGCCTTCCGAAAGGTAGGCTTTTCTCTCTGCTATTCGTATAGGCATTTCGCCCTTCTTATGGTTTCTTCCATGGTCTCAAGATCATCGTATTGAATTTTGTCACCAATAGAAGGTGGCGGTCCACTCAGATACCTCTGAATTTTAACAGCCTCGTCTTTGATAAATGGAACATACTTCAGCAGTTCCAGAAAACTTCGTTCATACTCATCCATGGTCATACTGCCCAACTTGAGTTCAAAGAACTCCTTCATCTTTCTGTCATAGTATCTTTTAGTCAGGTATTTCTTCTCGAAATATCTCTTAAACTCCTTCCACGTGACCTCTTTCTCTCTGATGTGCTGCACCTGCACAAACTGATCCCACCACATGGATGCTTTTTCCTTTCAGCTAGTACAGTGCAATTCTACCTTCTACACGGGAAGAATAATTCTGCAGTTGGAAGTATTTCTTCATGCCAAGCAACCAGGTCTCAGCATCTTCCTCCTTCTTATGTTCTCCTTCGAATGTTGGAGGCTTAATTTTATTCATCTCTCCTTTCAATTCCTCCCTCCCAGATTTTCAATGTTTTCTGGTAGGGGACGGGCTTGAACTACTGTGTGTCTCCCTGTCCGAATGTTTTTGGGAGCGACTGTGACATCGACTACCACTCCTCGATTTACTTCTTCTCCCATGGTCTCTGCGACTCTTTGTCGTACTTGAGTCTCTTCCCTTCTCAAGTTTCTTCTCTATTCTTTCCAGACTCTGCAAGAATTTTAAGTTTAATTTCCCTTGCCGATCCTTGACTTTCATGAGATTTCGGCTATCAGCTCGACGCTCCTTGGCCTCTCTTTGCAATCCTTCAAGGATTTTCATTATATGTCCTTCCTTATCCATCTCCTTTCCATGCCCATTAGAGTTCGATCCTTCGACTCCTAGGTTAACATCCTTTCCTTCCCGTTCGTCTCCTGTTTCGGAGGCAATCATCACTTTTTCCCATTCCATACTCGACGTTGGTTAACTGGAATCCTGAGCTTCGTTGAAATCTACACATGCACTCTTCGCTACTCGCACCTTCATGAGTTTCAATGTCGAGCTCCCATGCTCTTATCTCGCGAATCCCCGAGACGCGAGAAGTCAACGAAGTGTTGACTCCTTTCCTCCTGGCGACACGTATTCGCCTGTTAGTCACCCAGGCCCACCCTGGGGTTCTTCCACGTGTCCTCATGCACGACTCTCGGCACTTCACTACTCGTGAAGTCGAAAACGACTCCTTTCAACCTTCAAACCCCCGAATGCGCGATAGGCAATGGGGTTCCTGATCCAACGGTCCTCCCATGACATGGATCCAACGGTTGTCCTCACTCCTCGCAATTTCGAGACTTCGTGACTTGGAGCATCCAACTCTTGGGCCCTCACCCTACGAACTTCCGAGTTCGCGAGACCCGAATCTTGGATCTCTTCGGCACTTCACCGACTCTGCGATTGCTGCCACCTATCCTCCTCAGATGGACGGCTGCGATTCTCTCGCAACTTTTCCCCTCGCGACTTGGAGCGCCCAACTCCCGGAATCTCACCTTGCGAACCTCCGAGTTCGCGAGATCCCTTGATCTCTGCCACCTGTCCTCCTCAGATGGACGACCCTGATCTATTTCGGAGCATTCGCCCCTAGTCTCTAAGGTTTAACCTTCAGACATCTCTCGACAGATCCTACGGCTTACGGGTTTTTCGTCCGAGATCTGACGACTCAGACGGTTCCTAACCAACTCGGAATTTCGCATATCGCGATTTCCACATTCCTGTGTATTTCAAAAGGAATTTTAATTCCTACGTACATTTTTCCAGATCCGACGGTCGCGATAGCTCGCCTTCCCTCCCGAACAGATCCTAAGGTTCTAACACCATTGGTGTAGAGACCTGTCTTCCTGTGGTCATAGACCATACCAGCTGCGGTTTCACATCACCGCTAACCTCCTGAGCTTATAAACGCGGTCAAGCAACTACTTGACACACTGGAACAAACCAACGTCCGAAATTGGCCATTCCAGGCCCAATTTCTCTTCACATTTTCGGTCCAAGACCGCTCCACTGGCCCATCTAGGCTCAGTGTCGAAACCTTAGCTCTGATACCACTTTGTAGTGTACCTTTTCACTACCGAGGTTTCCAAACCTCTCAGTTACCCTTCTATACATGGAATTTTACATAACTCATACTGGAATTATAAGCACATGCATTTAAGCAATTAAACACACTTAAATCTCAGAGTAAAATATATAAGTTGCTGCTACAATTAAACAAGCCATAGCATTCAACAGTAATTCATTTACACAATAGAAAACATGATACATAAACAGCTCAGTCATGCAAAACATGATCAAAGCATAATTCATAATACTTATCTTTTAACAGCTGTAGAATTCACCAACCAAGTGCAGGCCTCCCACAAACCTCCCAGCTGTATACCTCACTGCTCCTCAACTCAACAGTGGGTCACCCCCGAGCTGGGACTGAGCTCCACCCCAGGGCAAGGAATCTAGACTCAGGTTGAGGTTACAGGGAAAACATCACAAGGAAGGAATTCTCTCCCAGGAATCTCCCACGCTCACTACCCACAGACCACAGACCCTCATTCCCCACATGCCTGTTCCACCCCAGGAGAGTGCACCTTCTCTATCACCTGGACAGTCCTTCGGTTTCCAGTCTCCCTTACCTTGGGTTACAAAAACAGACCGGACCGGAAGTCTCTGGGCTCTGTAGCAGCTACAGGGTTCCTTCCAGGAGCTCTCTCCTTCCTCTGCGCACTCTCTCACCTGGAGGAGTCGCTCACAGGCCAACAAGCCTCACGCAGTCGAGAACTATGTGACCACAACAACCCATGGGGAAATAGACACAGGCTTCCCCAACCAGTTCAACAGTCACAGGATGATCTCACGGTCATGGTTTCAGAACAGGGACTCCACGCACAGGCTAGCTCAGCTTCCCCGAATAACCAAGATACCTCCACTCAATTCAGCACAGGCTTCTCGTTCAGGGAATGCGCACACGAAATTTCTCAGAGACAGACACAGACTCCACGCTCACTGGACAGGGGTGTACACAGATTCTTCAGGACAAACATAGGATTTATTTTCTGTATCAGGATTACACAAAGGGTCTCTTGCAGACTGGCTTCCCCCCCAACTCGACTCTCGCTCAGGCAGTCGGATCCAATGGCTGAGAACCCCCCCTCACGGCTTACTTCATCTATTTTATTTGCATGCACCAGGGTTGACACTTGTCACCCTCAGAACTGCATGCGTTCCATCCGTACGCCTTCCTCCCACCACTTGGGAAATCACGGGTCCTTCCAAAAGGACTTAGGATAAAATAATATGCACATGGTTTTTTAGGAAATAATATTAAAATATTATTCCAGGCCTAAGCCCCCTAGGCTTAGCCCCTAGGCTCAACACTCATCCCCTTTCCCACTTTCCAGCCCCTAATTCCTTGTCCACTCTGTGGACGCTCAGTCCCCCATCACTCATTCATCGTGGTTGGTCTGCACTTGGCGGGTGTTTATATTTTATTGATGTGTTGCATACATACAGATACAAAATCCAGTCCCTTGGCCTTCAACTCTTAGGCTCTCTGGCCTAATCAAACACATAAGCCTACTGGCTTATACAAAACTTGGCTCACCAGCCTATAACACATATTTACAATCTCTTTCAGATCATAGTTACATCGGGGCTCGGCCTTGGGGACACTACAAGAACTCTAATATTGTGTAGAGATCTATTGGAAAGAGTGCACATACTTGGAATCTGATGAAGATTCGAAGTGACTTCATAAAGAAGTCGAAGGATGAGAGCGGAAGAACGCCAGGAAGGCGAGAAACGATTATTTTCAATAACCTTTGGATCTAAGTTTGACGAATTTTCCAGAAAATGAAGAAGTGCTTGGGAGATCGAAATATTTGGAGAGATCAAGCTCAGGAGGAGTAGCACTTTTGAAGAAGCGCAAATGAGATCCAATAAATGGAATTGCAGGAACGATAAAGGTCAAAGACTTTAAATCCTTTCAAAAATCTTCTGATTCTGAAGAAAGCTTTAGCTCAGAGGGAATATCTGGACCATCCGATCAACGTCCAGACAATGAGGATAAAGTGTAGAGGAGGAAAGATCTCAACCGTTCGATCTGAGTGAAAGTGGATCATATCCGTCTAATCAAGGTAAAGTGCACTAACATTAAATATTTGAACGTACACAGGAGGAACAAGGTCACAAAATTTGAAATCATCAGAACCGTCCATCACGATAGGACATGTGGAGAGAGATCAAAATTTCCATGACTCGCAGAGTGGAAAGGTCAAAGAGAAGAGTTGTGAGGATTCGTGAAGTGCGAATTCATGAAAATATCATAGTTGTTGATCTCTCTGAAATCATCGAGACCGTCCATTGTCAAGGAGGACACATGGCGAGAGATCGACATTTCACCGACTTGTGACTCGAAGGAGTCAAAGGTTGAGTCTTGAGAACTCATGAAACGCGAAATCGCAACATGATTCGAGCCGTTGATCAAAGGGGAGATATGGACCATTGATCTAGCACCATCGTAATTTCGGCTATTGGGAGAACGGAGGTAAGGAGACTCCAAAGCCATGAATCGCTAAATCATGAAAATATCATAGCCATTGATCGAAGGAGGGATTTGAACTGTAGATTTGTTTTTTTTGGGACTTCGCAACTCGGGAAATCAGAGGTAAGAGTTCGGGGAACTCGCGAAACCCAAAACTGTGAATATTTGATTTGAGCCGTTGGTTTGAGAAGAGATCTAGACCGTTGAGTGTCTAGGGAGATGACTCGTGAAGTGTGAACCCATGAGACACGAATTCGTGAAGTGCTCGAAAGAGTGGCCCACGATCATAGTGAAGGGTGACATCGGTGAAGGGGAATAGAGGGGCTAGCATGTGCTAGGCTGCTGTTGGGATTTCTGATGTCGGGAGAGTCAGAGTGACTTGCATGCAAATGCCTGATACATGGAGTCATGACGTGCCTTTCAATTAGGTGACTGGTCACAACTTTAGTCACATAAAGGAAGGGGCTTAACTAGGAGAGTTAGCGTCTAAACATGCTGAAGCTAAAACGCGTTAAGGAGAAAGCCGCGGGTTCCATATAACCTGTGATTTAAGGGAAAGAGGCCATGTTAATTGGATTTTAGGTTCTTGAGGGACAAAGAGTCAATCATACTCAGTTTCTTCATTGATCCTAGACCAGGAGGTCACGCAGTCCTTAGGAGAGAAGGAGGGTCTGCATCAGGATGTCTGCAAACTACTTGTCAAAATTACACTAGTGAAATTGGAAAACAAATCATGAGGAATTTTAAGGAATTGATCCCAAGGGTTAAAATCCCCAATTTTAACCTCCATTTGAGAATTTTCAAGTTTGCAAGTGGTCGAAGTTTTTACATTATAGAGAATCTAGAGAGAAATTAAGTAAAAGCCCCAATTTCTATAGTGAATTTCATTGAAAATTCGTCACGAGAGTGTCAAATTTCAAGTGCAGACGTTGAATTGAAATGCACAGGGCCGTAATTGACAAAAACAAGATTAATTCCAGAGTTTCATGGAATCCTTGACAAAATTTTTGAAAATAATCATTTTTTGTAAATTTGGGAAATTTGGGAAATTTTGGAAAATTTGGGGATTTTTCGTACATGACATCAGCGGTGACATTGGGGCTCTGTGTCGAGTGATGTAGACTGCCACAATGGCAGGTTGGAGGTAGGGTTGGGTGTCTACAATGTGTGGTTGTGGGCCTAGGGGTGATGTGGGTTCCACAATAGGCGAGGAGATATTGACCGAAACCATAAGTGGTTTCTCATCATGAACAAACAGTTTTCAAAAAATTCTTTGGCGATGTGAAACCAATAAAGGCGTGCCACGCACGATTGGTACTTTTTGGGTTCACATCGCGTACGAGGTGTTAATATTTGTGCATTTTGGTGATGTGAAATTCATCGTCCATCGTTGATCATTCACCAACCTCCATTGTTAGATCTGGGGTGGGACGAGTTCATGTGTCGAAGGAAAAGGGGCGTGGGATGGGACTCACGCATTCCCACGACTAATGAGAGGGCACCACGTGGAAATCTTCTAGAAAAGGTGGGATCCTTGTCCCATTCAAGGTTAGGTGTGTTCCAAGTGGGTAGTCGATACAGATGGGCTCATAAATAGAATTATTTTATTAATTATAAAATGTGATAAAGGTGAAAGAGGAAAGAGGAAAGAGAAGGGAAGAAGAAGAGGAAAGAGAGAAAGAGGAAGGTGGGGGATGATGAGACAGAGATAGGGTGGCCATAGGGATGAGATGGAATCACCTCAAGGTACCATGTGGACCTAGAATTCCACATAGACAACCATGTGAGTAGAAACCAGTCAAATTCTCAAAAAATTATCATGGTTTTGAAGGTCATAATATTGCAGGGCCTTTTTGAGGCCCTAAAGACGGTTTTAGGTAGTGAAAAACCATGAGAACAAAGTGTATTATTTCTACACTATGTATTTGAAAATTAAATAAGATATCTCATAGAGATATTTCCAAGTTCCAATGAGCTATTCCAACCACAAAACATAGCTTGTATGATGAAGTTACAACCTAAACAATACTAGGTATAATTTGGGTACCAATTCACTTCCAAAGGGCATAACTCCTTGCTTTGAAGTCGGTTTGGGGCATAAGAGTAGTCTATGTAAACATAATGGGCCATAGAAGACATCCATGGAGCCATATTTGAAATTTGGGTACTTGAAATTATGTAGGATGGAAGAGAATATTCTTGTAGCAATCAGTGTTAAAGGGGGAAAACAATCAAAACTTCAGTAGGTTATAACCAACAACCTAGAGCCTGAATGAAGGTGAAATTTGGACATATTGTGAAAGTTGTAGGCATGAATAAACCCAATTTAAATTTTTTCAAAATCCCAAATGAGTTTGTGTAGGGATGCATGAACAAGGTTGAAATTGCTAAGCCAAGAAAAGGTGTGAAGGGGCAAAGTTATCATTTCCATATTGCAACAGTTTTTTACTAGAGCATTAGATTGGTAATATGAGAGTTGTTATGAAATCCCTTCCATTAATATTACCTCAACCTCATACAAAATTTTATGTTGTTCTTGATAGTTTTACCTCTACAAGTGACAAAAGTTGGTGTCTGGGATTAATTGCACCTACTTTCCCGAATTTTTAGCAAATCCAAATTATTGTTTCATAATTAACTTTCAAGATGTTTAGCTAATGGAAACTATTAGTTAATAATATTTGAAAACATAGATCATCATCCCATTATAGTTACTTTTCTGAAGTTTTAGTAAATAATTCTCGCATCCCATTAACACTTACTTTTATGAAGTTTTGGTAAATAATTCTCGCATCCCATTAACACTTACTTTTCCGAAGTTTTAGTAAATAATTCTCGAAGTTTTAGTAAATAATTCTCGCATCCCATTAACACTTACTTTTCCGAAGTTTTAGTAAATAATTCTCGCATCCCATTTACACCTACTTTTCCAAAGTTTTAGTAAATAATTCTCGAAGTTTTAGTAAGGAAATCCAAATTATTATTTAATAATATTGAATAGTAAGAGGTTAAAGTACAATTAGGTTTAGCATGTGTGTTCATGTATGAGATTAAGGAAAAATGTTACTTGAAACTACATGACTTACCTGCTCTAGCCTCACCCATGACAACATGGGATACCGGGTTTCTTGTGGATGTCATGTGTTGAAACTACCAATTGGTCTTAACGTAGGACCTAAAACTAATTCTAATTGGCTAAGAACTCATCTTCCTTGGACATAAGGAAACAAATTAATGACCCAAGACTTAGAGGCATCTCACACAAGTGAAATTATACTCCCCTATGAACCGCTAGTCGGTCATTTCAAGGGGTGTGCTTTTCTTTAAATAATGGTGATGATCAACCTACATTCGTTGATAGTAGTCAATGATAATTGTCCTCACTGTCAATTGAAAACTAAGTTATGATAAGTTTAATCACTTTCGGAAAAAAAAAATTCAACCATAAGAGTGTTAATGCCACCATAACAAACCAAAAACATACAAATAAATTAGCATACACCAAAGCGGGTGAAGGAGAATGCTCAAGGGAAGCAAGGGAGGGAGACGTTGTATAATAAGATACACGAATATTTTTTGAGTTATATGTGGTAGTATGACAACAATAGATAAAGGAACTCTTGTGTTTTCCTTCGAGGGGATTGATGATGCACTAAAGAAAAAATGAATGGCATTTCAAATCCATGGGCAGAGCGGTCTCGGCATGTTGTTCTCTTTGGTATAATTCCACAACATGTTCTACCCCATGGAATTCCTTTTTTTGTGTTTTTATGTCGAAATAAATTGTACTTCAAAGGATCCTCCAATATGGTATTTGAAGTTCTACGCATTTTAGGAAGGGAAATTTTCTCTATGGACTTGGTGCATCATTAATCTAAATTTGATAAACCCTTTTGGATCAATGAATTTTCACACATTCCAATCTTTATGTTTGATCATTAACACAAGCCTTTTTCTAAACCTAGTATGTTATTTCATTGTATTTTATTGTGGCTTCAAGTTTGTCGATACTGGTTAATTAGGCACTCCATGCTTCATATCTTACACAATTTCTTTTCTTGGACCCAACCATGATTTTTTTTTTTTAAAGTCCCCTCGAGTTTGGAATTTAGACAAGTTAGATTTGTTGTGTTATACCCCTAGGTAGATCCCCAATTGTAAATGTACATATGTTTTATAGGGTGGTGAGAAAATATGTTTGGGCAAGAGTTTCTTTGTACACATACGTTTTGAGGCCAGAGTGCCTATGTGATTTAGGCCAAGGAGCCTATGAGTTGAAATTCCAATGATATTAACAAAATTAATCTGTAATCACACTTGAACATATTAATTAAATACATCATTGTTGCAGACCAAGTAAGAGAAAAGAGTATGGGGAGATAGGACTCCACAAGAGAGAAAGGGGGATAAGGGCCTAAGAAAGGGGGCTAAGTCAAGGGGGCTTCAACCAAGGAGTCCTAAAGTATTAAATTATTATGCTATCCTAAGTCCCTAGGTGAAAAGAACGAATTACAAGTGGGGGACAAAGTAGTTCTTTGAGTGCTAAGTGTCAAAAAGGGCATATGCATATATAATGTTGGGAATTTTGTATAATCCTCATTCTTTCCAATCATTCACTCATTCATTCCATCCATAAAGCATTACATTGTCTAGAGAGAGGAGATGTGAAGTTCATTGTTACCCAATAAATCCTTGGTGGTTTGGGTTGAAGAAACATGTTGTTAGGTCCGTGAAGCACTCTCATTAGGTGAGAGAATTGTTGGGAATAGGTTTCCCTGTGTGTTGGCCTAGTGGGCATTGTAATTCCTTGAGAAGCCTTGTGTTCCAAGTGCCATAGAGATTTGAGACTTCATGGCTGGTATGTTTCTAAAGCCCTAGAAGGGAAGAGGGACAGTCAAAGGACTATGGAGTAGTGAAGGGGTACACTTCCTTGGGTGGGACAGGCTGTGGGGAATGAGAGACTGTGAACTGAGAATTGGTGTTGGAGTTGGCATGTGTGCTTGTCCTTTTATTGTGTTGTCTATTAGACCTTAGTTTGGCTTAGGTAGTCTTTTCCCTCATGGAGTCATAGCCCCAAATCGAGGGTGACTTTTTGTTGAGAGTGTCTGAACAACAAAGTCTACGACTGGGAGGAATGTTTGCTGCCAATTGGTGATTTTAATTAAAATAAAAATGTATTTTATGTGTTTATAATCATTTATGCGTGGTTGATTATATTAACTTTGTTATGGTATATTTGTATATATTTATGCATGCATTTTATGTTGTTAGAACAACATATGCAGGGCATGGTAATTAACAAATGGTATCAGAGAATAGTTATTGTGTGGTGTGACTCAACTTGGAGGCCACAAACATTAAATTGTGGTATCAGAACCACAGGTTCAACATTGAGCCTGCATGGGCCAGACTCAGCACACGGAACCTGAAATTGCAGAATTAAGCTTAGAGTATGTTTGCAAACTATTTGTCCAAATTTCTCCAATGAGATTGGAAACAAATTCATGAGGAATTTAAAGGAATTGATCCCAAGGGTTAAAATCCCCAATTTTTACCTTTGTTTGAGCATTTTCGAGTATCTAATTGGTCAAATTTTGGAGATTACAAAGAAGCTAGAGAGAAATTGGGAGAAATTCCCTAAAAGCCCCAATTTCTATAGTGAAATTCATTGAAAATTCAACATGGGAGTGTAGAATTTCGAGTGCAGAGGTTGAATTGACATGCATAGGGCCGAAATTGGCCACAACAAGCTTAGTTTCAGAGTTTCATGGCAACCCTGACAATTTTTTTGAAAATATGCTTTTTTTTTTATAAATTTGGGAAATTTTGAAAATTTTGGGGATTTTCCATACATGAAATCAGTGGTGACATTAGGGCCATGTGTTGAGTGATGTGGAATGCCACAATGGAGGGTCAGAGGTAGGTTTGGGGTTTTTCAGTGTGTGGTGGTGGTCCTGAGGCTGACCTGGGCTCCACAATAGGCAGACGATATTGATCGAAACCACAAGTGGTTTCGCATCATCAACAAACAATTTTCCAAAAATTCTTTGGCGATGTGAAACTAATAAAGACATGCCATGCACCATTGGCAATTTTTTGGTTCACATCGGGGAGGGGGTGTTAATCCTCATGCATGTTGTCAATGTTAACTGCATAATCTATCCTCGATCATTCACCAAACTTCTTTGTTAGATCTGGGGTGGGGACAAGTTTATGTGTCAAAGGAAAAGGGGCGTGGGATGGGACCTGCCCATACCCGTGACTAATGAGAGGGTGTTGTGTGGAATTATTCAAGAGAAGGTGGGACCCTTGTTCCAGGTGGGTAGTCAGTATGGGTGGGCCCATAAATATAATTATTTTATTAATTACAAAATGTGATAAATGTGAAAGAGGAAAGAGGAAATAGAAGGGAAGAAGAAGGGGAAAGAGAGATAGAGGAAGGTGGGCAATGATGAGGCAGGGATAGGGTGGCCACACGTATGAAATGGAATCACGTCAAGGTCCCATGTGGACCAAAAATTCCACATCGACAACCATGTCAGTAGAAACTAGTCAAATTCTTAGAAAATTATTAGGGTTTTGAAGGTCATAATCTTGCAACACCTTTTTGAGGTCTTAAATGATGTTTTTAGGTACTAAAAACCCATGAGAATAAACTGTATCATTGCTACACTATGTCTTTGTGGCTTAAATAAGATATCTCATAGAGATCTTTCCAACGAGCTATCTGACTGCAAAACATAGCTTGTATGAGGAAGTTACAACCTAAACAACACTAGGTATAATTTGGGTACTAGTTCACTTCCAGAGGGCATAACTCCTTGCTCAGAAGTCAGTTTGGGGCATATGATAAGTATACGAAAATATCATGGACCATAGAATACATTCATGGAGCCATATTTGAAATCTGGGTACTAGAAATTATGTAGGATGGAAGAAAATATCCATGTAGCATTTAGTGCTAAAAGGGGAAAACAATCAAAACTTTAGCATGTTGTAACGAGCAGCCTAGAGCCCGAATGAAGATGAAATTTGGACAGATTGTGTGAGTTGTAGGCATGAAGAAACCCAATTGATATTTTTTCAAAATCCCAAACGAGTTCCTGAAGGGATGCATGAACAAGGCTAAAATTGCTAAGCCAAGAGAAGGTGTGGAGGCGCAAAGTTATCATTTCTAGATTGCAATGGTTTTTTTATTGGAGCATTAGATTGGCAATCTAATATTTGTTATGAAATCCCTGCCATTAATATTACATCATCCTCTTACAAAATTTTCTCTGGTTCTTGACAATTTTACCTCTACATGTGACTTAAGTTGGTGTCTGGGATTAATTGCACTTGATTGAAAGGTGTGCAAAAGGGTTAAAGTGACAATATTCAAAAGACCAAAACTTTCTGCTTAAAACTCAGAATTGAGAAAAGAAGAAGTCATTGGAAAGGTTTTGGATAGACAAATCCATATATGCACTCATAAATTTGAATTGAGAAGTAGAATTCATAAACAATCAGAAATAACATTTTTGGTGTACTAAATGGCAGAATTGTGCATAATTTTACAAAATTGTTTCATTATTTTGTCTAACAAATCTTATTGCATGCACATTTTGTAGAATTAAGAGCACAAATAGAGCATAATGAACATAGAGACCACATATATGGAATATGCACAAGGATCCTTCATCCATGATGAGAAAGTCAGAGGGTTGTATGTCATCATGGATAATGTAGAAACTGAATTAAATGGACACGAAGAAGGAAAACAAGAAAGCATAAATTTAGTCGAGACAATAAAGAGTCTGCAAAGAGATGTGTTGAGCTATAAAACTGGTAATGAGAAGCTTATGAAATCTCAGGAGAAATAGAATGACATCAACATCAAGTTGTTGCAGAGATTGAACGAGATACATAAGAAGGTGGATAAGGAGGCAAATTCAAGTAAGTCAAAGGATCACATATCTCATACCAAAAAGGAATAATCTATAAGTGTTGGTAGACATCATCATCACTCACCAAGACATTGTGTTAGAAGAGATGAAAGTAGGACAAGTTTATCTCCTGTCAGAAAGCATAAGAGGAGGTCTAGAGTGGATGAACTGCAAGGGGAGATGGGAAATATAAAACCTCTTACCTTTGATGGTGAGCACAAGAAATATGAGGATGCAGAGGCTTGGTTGTTGGGGATGAGGAAGTATTTCCAATTGCACAATTATTCCTCATAGGCAGAAGATAAAATTTCAATTTACCATATCAAGGGAAAAACATCAATGTGGTGGGACTAACTCATGCAAGTAAAGCACATTGATGAGAAGAAAATCACTTGGAGGAAGTTCAAAAAGTATTTTCAGAATAAATAATGTTTCAAGCGTTATTATGATAGGATGATGAAGGATTTCTTCGAAATCAAGCCTGGGAGCATGACCATGGATGAGTATGAGAGATCATTCTTACAGCTTTTGAAGTATGTTGACTTTATCCAGGATGATTAGGTCAAGTTTTAAAGGTTCCTGAGTGGGATACCTTCAATCTACAGTGATAAGATACAATATGATGATACCAAGACATTGGAGGAAGAAATAAGGAGATCCAAATGCCTTTATGATAAACATAGAGGAGGATCAACCTTTTAGAGAGATTGGGTTGACAAGAAGAAATACAAGATGGAGAAAAGAAAGAAATGATAGAAGACACCATTCTTTAGAAATATTTCTCAGGGATAGCCAACTCAAAATGAACCCAAAATGATAGAAACATTGGGAAAAAGGACAAGGCAATATCCTATTAAATGTTGGGGTTGTGAGGGAGAGCACACGTATAGAGTTTTCCCTCATGGAGGAGTAAGAGTGAAGACTATTCAAAATGTACAATAGGTTGATATAGTTGAATACATGGTAAAAATAGTGTCAAGGATCTATGCAGCCTTGGAAAACAAGCAAGCTAAATTTCAGTCTCATATGATTGAAGTGGAAGGTAAGATCAATGATCAACCTATAGTTATTTTAATTGATTCAAGAGCTAGTCATAGTTATATAGATCCTGAGTTGGTGGAAATATTTATTTTGCAAAGAAGCAAGCATGAGAAATATTTCCTAGTTCAGTTAGTTATAGGAGCTAAAAGAAGAATCAATGAGTTGGTGAAGGATTGTCTAATGGGCATGAATGGGATGAGAACCAAAGAAGATTTGAACATCATACCATTGGGTTCATACGATTTCCTGATTAGTATGGATTGGTTGGACAAGCATCATGTTGTCCAAGATTCCTACAATAAGGAATTCACTTGTTTGGATGAAGAAGGGAACTTGAGAACAATTCAAGTTATTCCAAGGGAAATATTAATTACAGAAATTTCATCCTTCCAGCTGAAAAGAAGTTTCCAGAAAGGATGCCAAATATTTGCAGTGCATATGGAAGAGGGACATAAAGATAAAGTTCCAAGCATTGAAGACTATGCAGTCCTAAAAGAATTTGAGGATGCATTTAGAGAGATATCGGGGTTGCCACCAAAGAGATATATTGATTTCTCCATTAATTTAATGCCTGAAGAAACCCTAGTGTCCAAGACTCCTTATATGTTGAGTATGCCAGAGCTGAAATAATTGCAAATGCAATCGAAAAAACTTTTGAAAAAGAGATATATTCTCAAGTGTGCCACCTTGGGGTTCCCTAGTGTTATTTGTGAAAAACAAGGATGGAACCTTGAGACTATGCATTGATTTCAGGAAAATTAACAAAGTGATTGTGAAGAACACATATCCTTTGTAAATGATAGATGATCTTTTTGATCAATTGAAATATGAAAATATATTCTCCAAGATTGACCTTAGGTCAAGATACCATCAAGTGAGGATTAGAGAAGAATATGTCAGCCAGACAAAATGTAGAACAAAGTATGGCTATTATGAGTTTGTAGTAGTGCTATTTGGGTTATCAAATGCACCCGTTATCTTCATGTGATTGATGAATTGTATCTTCAAAAATTACTTAGATAACTTTGTAATTGTCTTCTTGGATGACATACTAATCTATTTTAAGTGTAAAGAAGAGAATAAACAACACTTAAGGATAGTGCTACAAGTATTGAGGGAGAATCAATTGTATGCCAAATTGAGCAAGTGCTCATTTTATTAGAGGCATATTCATTATTTGGGCCATATTATTTCAGAGGAAGGGATACCAGTGGATCCTAAGAAGATAAAATCCATTGAGGGATGGAAAGTAACAAGGAATGCCTTAGTGGTGAGATCATTCATGGGGCTTGCAAGTTATTATAGAAGTTTTATTCAGGGTTTTTCAAATATTGCACACCCAATCACTTCTTGGAAAAATAATGGTGTGAAAAGTGAATGGACCTCTAATTGTGAAAAAAAAATTCAGCACTCGAAGAACTTATTGACAAGTGCACCAATATTAAAGATTGATGATCCTAATGAAGATTTTATTGTGTGCATTGATGCATGAAAGGAAGGGCTTGACAGTGTCCTTTCCCAAAATGGGCATATTATTTTCTATGAGTCAAGGAAGTTGAAGAAACATGAGAGACACTATGCCACACATGATTTAGAATTTGAAGCCATAGTTAATATCTTAAATATGTGGAGACAATATTTTATGGGAAAAATATTTGAGCTAAGGAAATACCATAGTAGTATGAAATATTTGTTTGGAAAACCAACTATGAATGTTAGACAAATTAGATGGATAGAATTCCTTAGTGAGTATGATTTTGATATAAAGCATATCAAAGACAAAGAGAATAAGGTGGTTAATGCACTCAACAGGAGGGTGTGTGAGATGCATGCTACAACCATTAGAATGTACAAATCTGATTTGAAAGATGGAATTTTGGAAGCTGCAAAATTAGATCAACATTATTTGCAAACAAAAGAAACATTACAACAAAGTAATTTTTATTAGAAAATTAAAGATTATGAGTTGTGAGAGAATGGAATCCTCATGTACATGGCATAGTATATTTTCCTAAATCTAAGGAGCTTAAAAATATAGTGCTAAGAGAAATGCAAAATGTGCCTTATGCTGGGCACCCAGGATACCAGAAAACAATTGCAGTCATAAAGAGCCAATTTTTTGGAGAAGTATGAAGAAAAAGGTGGATGATTACATAACCAGATGTTTCAAATGTCAAAAGGTAAAGGATGAGCACATACATCTAATTGGATTTCTACATCCATTTTCCATTCCTGATTGGAAATGGGAAGTTGTAACAATTGATTTTATTACCAAGCTTCCCAGAATAACATTGAAGTAGCATGATTCCATAATGGTTGTGGTAGATAAGCTAACTTAATCTCCTCATTTTATTCCAGTGAAGCTAACTCACAAGGAAAATAACATTGCAGATATTTATATGAGAGAAATTGCTAGGATACATGGTGTTCCTAAGGAAATTGTTTCTGACAAAGATCCCAAATTCACGTCAAATTTCTCGAAAGGATTATTTAAAGAATTTGGGACAAATTTAAATTTTAGCACAATATATCACCCAGAATTACATTGGAAAACAGAAAGGGTCGATCAAGTGATTGAGGATATGCTAAGGATGTACGTGATGGATAAACCATCAAAATGGAAAGATTATCTACACTTAGTGGAATTTTCTTATAATAATGGGTGTCAGACATCTTTGAAGATGATCCCTTTTGAAACATTATATGGAAGAAAGTGAAACACACCAGTGAGCTCGGACAACCCAA
>ML841676.1:7274-18063 GCA_009831015.1 Picea engelmannii | reverse complement strand
TAGCCAATAAGAACTTTTCAAAGTAGCAAATGAGAATACTAATTTCCCTTTACTGTCCCAGTGCAGGTTTTTGATCATCAAAATGATGGAGTGGAGGTAGAGGGAACATGAAGATGATGATTTTATTGCCTTGAATGACCAGGTTACCATAAATTCCCTCCAACAGTGTGGGTTACTAAAATTATTCAAAATCCAGGGCATGAGGGCCCAACTTAGGTTGCTGGAGTACCTAGTCCACCTGTGGGATGTGGACTAACAGGTGTTTCATGTGGGTTCCCACGCGCTGTCCTTAGATATTGAAGATATATATTTCTTGATGGGGTTATCTCGTCATGGGTCTCATGTGACTTTGACATGAGGTAGAGGTGGTGGTCTACCAATGAGTGAGTATCTCTTCCAATACTGTGATCCCAAGGTAGGGAGACGCAAGGGAAAAGTTGCCATTAGGGGTGCCTTGGATTTACCCCTCCAGACTATTCTTTTTACCATTTCACATATGGAGGGGAGTGCATCTCCTCACATGGCCCTCCAAAGCTATTTTCAATATGCAGTGGAGTGCATGGAGCCTCGGGTTTTTAACTGGAGTGACGAAGTTCTTCGTACATGAAGACACAACTGGAAAAATGCAAGAAAGGGGGCCTAAAACAATTTGGATACGGGTCTATATTAGTGTATTTCTTCCTAGAGAGGGTCCCCCATTTACGTTTACAAGTAGAGTGGGGCATACCGGCTCCACGAGGCCCAAGGATGAAGAGGTGGTGTGACCTCATGGCCTGACATGTGGCCGGCCCCATCGTGAAGAATAATGATGTATTTTTTGATTGGTTGAGGCCTCAAATTCTGATGGTGGATGATTATGCATATGTCAGGTTGGATTTCATTGGCAACCCCAACTTGGTTTTACTTAAGGGATTTCACTGGGGAGACCTAGGTAAGAAATAAATTTTGTTTTTATGATGTTTTTGTGAATTTTGAAATATAAAATGTTTTTTATGCTTTCAATCCAATGACTAATAAAAACTTTTTGAAAATGCAGATGTAGGGTCACATTGGTCTCCGGGTAAATCCCCTATTCAGAGACGTGGAGAAGTACTCATGGTAGCAGGATGGGATGCTAGTGACTATGAGGTGGTTGAACAAAACCTTGAGGGATGGACAGTAGATATCCCAGACATCTCCATCGATGCGATTATGAGGCATTATCAGCGCCATACTGTGGGCGTATCTAGTTCACTTAGTCGACTACTTCGTAGGGTAGCATGGGCAATAGTATTCTATTGTGAGAAGCATCCTTGATGCTATTTTGTATATGAAGCCAAGTGCTTCTCATTTTAATATTTTTGGTCTTCGGATGAAAACACTTTTTTTTTGTAAAACATTTTTATCGTTATATATATATATACATGAGGCTTCTACCAGCTTACTTGCTTTAATGTGAATTGTGGTTGGATTTACATGTGTCTCAAATTTATGTCTAACACATAATTAGCTAATGCATCTGTTAATGTATTTATACATCTAGTAATATGCTGATATTCAATGTAATCGAAGTAACGTTCCAAGAGGAAAATTCGTAGATATACCCGTAACAAAGTAGGACTTCAGATAGCATAGACATTACTTAATTTTAGTACCACTAACTGTGAATCAATCCGTACAATAAGGTGACATATTCCAATTGAAATAACGTCGGTCAACAATTCGATGACTGCACTATATTCCATGATGTTTTTAGTTGCACGACTGAGGCAGACACCGTGTAGACTGATTAACTCGTTTGTAGGTGCATATATTTCCCAAGCAATAGATGCTAAGTTCTGAGTACTAGGACTAGCACCATCGGCTAAGCCAATGTAGGGTAGTGAAGGCACTGACATCTGGAAACCAAGCACAACACAAGGTAAGCAGTTGGGGGTCAAAACCAAATAACGAAAAAGCATACAAAAGTAGCACAAAATAGTATGATACAATAAAAATACGATCACTCATGCAAAGATGGCCTACGCATAGTACTTCTTTAAGTAAATCCCACTCAAAGGAATGCCATCATAAACCACTAACTCATAAGCTCCCTTCTCCAACACTCGTTTGACAATATAAGGACCTCGCCACATAGCCTCGAATTTTTTGGCCCCTAGTAAATCACGATATTGTTCATAGAGGAGAACTAGATCACCTTCAGAGAAAACATGTGGTTTGACATTCTTTTCATATTGGGCTTTGACACATTTTTTCTGAGCTTCTATAACCAGGGTGGCATCACGATGGGTTTCATATAATTGCATTAGGTACAATAGACGTTCCTCTTCGACAGAGGTGTTGGGAAGAAGTTCAACGGCTAGCTTCAAATATGGTATCTCACATTCAATCAACATGACAACTTCGATACCATACATTAATTGGAAAGGTGTAAAACCCATGGAAAACTTTACGGATGTCCGATAGGCCCATAATGCTGAAAACAACATCGTGTGCCAACTTGTCTTGTGAATTCCTATTATCCGTCAAAGCATAGTGATAAAAACTTTGTTTATCGCTTCAACCTGGCCATTGGCCTGTGTGTAATAGGGGGTTTATTTTTCATGTCAAAGACCCAACGTTTCAGTAAGCTCGGACATCATGAAGTTTCGAAAATGGCTACCGTGATCAGTAACGATAGCTTGCGGGATTCCAAATCGAGTGATGATATGATTGAATATTAAAAGTGCTATAGTTTTTCCGATGTTATCGAATGTAGGCATTGCCTCAGCCCATTTAGTGAAATAATCCACGACTACGATGATGTATCCATGCCCCCCAACCGAGTGAGGGTTACATGTCATGAATTCAATGCCCCATTTTGTGAAAGGACCAATGAAAACTACAAGGTGTAAAGGAGAGGGATGAGATCTTATCTTATTATTGTACGTTTGACAAGCATGACACTTCTGGACAACATTAATATAGTCTTTAAACAAAGAAGGCTAGAAGTACCCTGCTCATAAGATCTTTTGGGCAGTGGCCTACCCAAACATATGACCACCACATGCTCCAGAGTGGCAGTCATTCAAAGCTTTCTCATCCTCATCATAGGTGAGACAGTGTCAGAAAATAGAGTCAACACCACGACGATAAAGAGTGTCACTAAGAATTATGTATTGACGGGCTTGATATCATATATGATGACGATTTGTGCTAGAAAGTTCAGGCCAAAAAGTTTGACTCTAGAGATAGATGATAATATCTCTATACCAAGCATCATCATAACTGATCAGAAAAAGGGATTCATCAGGCAAGGAATCCTCTGCCACATTTTCTGTCTTAGTGGAGGGAAGGTCACATATCAATTCGACAAAAACCAAGGATTTATTAGAATTAGAGTGTTCAAACTCTAAGTCAAACTTCTGGAGAATCAAAATCCATTTGGAGTACTTGTCCCCTAGAAATTGGCACATAAGGATATGATGCATAGGGTTGCAATAAAAAATGACATTGGTTCTGCGTAATAGGATATAGTGACAAAAACGTTGGACAACTTGAAATGTTGCCAAGGCCAGTTTTTCCACATGTAGGTATTTGGCTTCAGTAGTCATGAGACTCTGAATCAAATAATAAATTACATGTTCGTCGTGAAAATCATCTTCTTGGACAATGGTAGAGCCACATCTATGAGGTAGAGGAAATAGTCTCGACTATAATTGAGTGGGAAAAGTAGTGGTGTACGGGTTAGGGAAAGTTTCAAAGCTTCGAATCCTTTGTTGGCATTTTTTATCCATATAAACTCGTAACCGTTCTTCAATAGTCGAGTAAATCCTAACGTTAACTCAGCGTAATTGGGGATGAATCGACACAAGAAGTTTTCCTTCCCTTGCAAACTTTGGAGTTGGCGAAGTGTAGAAGGAGGAGGTAGATTAAGGATAGCCTCAACCTTCAAAGGGTCCACCCTAATTCCATGAAGTGACACAATAAAACCTAGAAGTCGGTCGGACTCCATACAATTTTTTTTTTTTTTTGTGGAATTAAATGTATATGATAGTAACGACAACGAATGAAAATGGTTCGGAGATGGGCCGGGTGATCCTGGCGGCGCATAGAATGGGCTGGTAGATCATCGAGATATGGTTGTATGATGTGATTTATATCGTGAAAATCATAAGACATAGCGCGTTGAAAAGTTGCTCCAACATTCTTTAGACTGAAAGGAAGTTTCTGGTAGGCAAAGGTTCTCCAAGGACAGATGAAAGTAGTCTTGTGTTGATTCGCGGGAAAAATATTAAACTGATTATAGCTGGAGAAACCGTCCATTAAAGAGAAGATTTCACTCCCGACACAATCGTCGACGATTTGGTCAATGAAGGGGGTTGGATAATTGTATTTAGGACAAGATTTATTAATATCCCTATAATCGACACATACACAAATTGTGCCTTGTTTTTTATTGACCAAAACTAGATTGGGTACCCAATCAGTTAAAGCCACAGGATAAGTCGACTTTAAGAAGTTTTTTGACTTTGATCTTGATAGCAGTGACTTTATGAGGGTGGACTGGGAGAAGTCTTTGCCGAACAGTTTTAGCATCCAGGTAGGTCTTAATTTCATGCACAATGATATTGGGGTCAATACCCTGCATCTCTTCGTACCTCCAAGCGAAAACATCACGAAATTATTGAAAAATAGCTTTATAAGTGATGACTTCATCATGGGAACATGCGGATCCAATGTGAACATTTTTGACAAGTCCAGGTTTAATGGATATGTCAAGAGGAACGATGGGTGAAATATTACTTAGGTTCCCTTCATAAATCACATCGTGTGTTGACTTGGGAACAGAGGAAATGACAACAACGATTGATGAAGTCGAAATATGTTGGTAACTCTCTAGGGTGTGTTTCTCTAGAAAGAGGATGGAACGATGATGTCCATCGTCTGATGGGGTGTCTTTCATATACATAACTGACATGATCATTTCATCCGTAGGAAATATGATGTGAAACGGACCGGGAGATGAATCACCAAAAGACATAGTAGAAGTGGTTGCTGATTGAATGGCTTGATAAGCGGATTCAACTGGACTTAAAGGAATTTGTTCTCTATACTAAAGATAATCACTAGGATCGAGTACTATCCACGGGTCATAATACGTGGGGATTTCGCAGATGGAGGTGGAAATCATGTTGATCTAGATGACAAAAGGAGGTGGTAATTGGGGGGTGGTATTGGGAAGGTACTAATTAGAATGGAATATTTCGGGAGACCCACACCGACATTCTCATGCCCAGGAGGTGTCTTTGAGATAAATGGAACGTTGCTAGCACAGGAATTGGAGTTGAAAAAGGCTAGTTGGTCAACTGTGATGACTTTTACTTGATGTGGGAAATGTAATACAAGAAAAATGGTTGACATGATTACACGCATGGAATCAATCTAGCTACGGCCAAATAATAGATTATAGTCAAGAGGCGCATCAAATACCTCGACCTCTACATTGACCAATTTGCCTTCCAACGTAATAGATAACGAGGGAAGAACACCATAGGGTTTAAAACCAGAACCATTGAAAGCCTTAAGTGTATTGTGTGATTAGGTAAGGGGGGGAGAGCCAATGGCTTTCCAACAAGAGACAAACACGATGCACATCGAGGCATTTTCGTTAATAATAGTTCTACAAATGTTCCTTCTCTCGACAACAACTTGAAACTGAAACGCTAATTGAGGAGGTAGCCTTGGAATGTGATCTTCCAAGTCAAATATTATCAAATTCGTATATGTGGGATCAATTCCACCGATGGCCTTTAACAATTCCTTCCGTTGAGTGGGACAACTTTGAAGGAATTCAAGAGATGAGATCGCAAAAGGTGCTTGCACAAGATCTTCTACAATAATGTAGTTTTGAGCAACACATGCATGAGGATTGAAGGTAGACTTTCGAACAACGCCCTTTGAAGGAGGGAGGAGAACTATATTGGGACTCGGTGATTCGAGATGAAGAGGATCGTTGGGAGGTGAAGTTGAAGGAGGTGACTGAACCAACGAAGGTGGTAAATCGTCAACTCTCTCCTTTGAAGGATAATAATATTTGGCTCTAGTGGTGATGGCAACGTCGTTCTTGGTAGAATTACCAGTACACATAAGGACATATGAAGTGGTGGAAGGAGAGGGTTGGTCATGAATGGCCAATTGAGCCTGCTATTGAGAAGGGAAAGGTTGTGACAAAATGATAGGAGTGGGAGGTTTTCCAGTCCCTTGAAGGAACTTAGTGACCTCAACGTGTCTTGGAAA
The DNA here is from genome assembly GCA_009831015.1 of Picea engelmannii. NCBI lineage: Eukaryota > Viridiplantae > Streptophyta > Pinopsida > Pinales > Pinaceae > Picea > Picea engelmannii. The sequence goes on along the minus strand of ML841676.1, from coordinate 11,805 downwards.
GTCTTTCATGTAGTGATCATCACCACAGATAAGGAAAGGATATCGAGGTTTACGATTATCCTTATCATCAGTAGACTGGGTCTTGGGTTTATCAGATTGCATATTATTATTGCTATCCTCCTTATTCTTACCCTTTCCTTTTTTAGATTTATTTTTGCCGATAGGGGTGGATTGAACAGAGTTAACCTCAGAAGTTTTGTCGGTGGAAGGAGTAGGAGTCGGAGCACTTTGAACATTAGAAGCAGGAGATTTGGGATTGGTGTTAGTGGCCGACGTGGATTTAGCATCAGCATGGAAGGTGTCAATCACACCATCAACATCATGAGAAGATGTTGGGGTTGTTGAGGTAGCGGTGGTAGAAGGCCAAGGAGAATCAGGGAGAAAGTCGTAAAGAGTGTCGGTTTGCAAATAAACAAGATCTAGGTACTGAGCGTGACTAATCACATACTCTTCAGTGATAATGACACCCATAGAAATATCACCGAAGATTTCATTGATGAATGATTTGGTGAGCCATTCAGCCAATAACTAATCAGGAAGGTCGAGTTTGATCAAACGTCATCTACATCTCCACTCATGGATGTGATCAGAAATATGAGTGGCTGAAGATTTCTTAAAGGAACTCAAAATCTCGGTTCTTGTCTCGTAGCGGATGGGCAATTGATAATGTGTGAGAAAAGACATGGCAAGGGTGTTGAAGTCGTTAAAGAAACCTCGCGATAATTCAATATACCACTTTGCATTTGAACCCATGATAGTTGGTTGAAAGAGACGTAAGCGAATGGAGTCATCCATCAAAGAGTTGGACAAGCACCAAAGGTGAAAAGTCATGACATGGTTGTTTGGGTCTTCTTCCAGTTTACCGTCGAATTTGGGAATGTCAGAAGGTAGCTTGGCTGGTATGACGGGCCAATGGGGAGAATGTAAGATAGGATCGTTCAAGATTCTATACAAGTCGGGTAGATACAAAGTGGCTAGAAAAGGAAGTTGTCTATTCACTTGAGGGTACTGGTGACTTTGGGGAGGAAGTCCCATCGGTATACCAGTAGGACCATAAGTAGTCTGCATGTACATGGAGTGTCCTGACAGATTCGACTGAGGGTGTGGAGGCATGTAGCCCATAGGGTTGGGTTGGTTGGGAATGTTCCCTTGAAAAGGGACACTAGACTGAACGTGTTGACCCCAAGTGGAACCCAAAGAACCTAGATACGGCTGGCTCGAGTAAGGGGGTATAAAAGGGTTGCTTTGAGGCTATTGCTCCTCGGATGATTGTGGATTTCCTTGGGAAAGGTGATTCCAAAGGTGGGCTAGGAATCCATATGTGTTTGGTCCATACAGTGGGTTATAGAGGCCAACCTGAGGTTGTCCTCCAAGTGGAGGATACTCCCCAGCGTTAGATTTCCCTCCAACGGGAATCTAGTAACCAGAAGTGAGCGGATGATGGGTGCTTCCAATTGGATTGGAGCCACTAGGGCCATATCCCTTGGAAAAAGGTGGATAAGACCCTCTGGAGAGGACCTGGGAAGGTGTAGGAACAACATTGGTAGCAACATTGTACCCAGATGGAACAAAAAGTCCAGAAACTACAAATTGAACCTGAGTAGGGATAGCGGTGAAAGGATTCAAAGCATGATACCCAGGAGGGAGCGACATGATAGGTTTAGATGAGAGTGGTGTTGCAATGGGAGCTTTTCTAACCACCACATTCCCAGTAGGAATAGTCATAACGTGTGGGACCATAGTAGAATGGGCCATTTGGAGAGAAAAATTCTAGCTAGGACCAACGGACTGTGTGTCTAGAATGATGGTGATATGGCTAGGTGTACCCAAAAAGTGGTTTGGCAGCACTGTGCAGGTAACATACACTGTGGGTATTTGTGATATGACATGTATATCAACACCTTCCCCTGAGCTGTAAAGGTCCTGCATCGTGCGAGGCAAGCTTCTAAATATGTCGGTAGTCCAAAGAGGATCCCCGACTCTAGGGCCTGAATGGGGTCCGATCGGTATTCCAGAAGTTTCAACAACAAGTTCTCCGGATGAATTCAACCGGAGAATACGTCTCTTGTATCTAGGAGGAATGCGGAAAGCCTCTAGAGAATAAAAAACAATTCAGAAACTTTCTAAAGATGCGAAACTTTCCTCTTGTGAGGTTACAGTGTACTGGACCTCGATCTATTGAGGAGAGACCTCCAGTGACTGAGGGGGTAGAGGGAGGTAATCCTCCATATTTTTGGGAGGAAGTCCTTGGACCCTACGCGAATGGTGTGGAGGGTCAATGTTGGCTGAGCCAAATATTTTACGCAAAACATCTATGGCCAACTATGAAAACAAACAACACTCACTAATAAAATCTAGGAATCAAGCGAAGCAAACACACTTTCTTATTTCAAGGTCACTAGTTGGTGATGAAATCCAACATCGCAAAGTTAAGACAAGAAGGGGCTAGGATAGAGCGGGTGGAAAAATTACGTTAACGACCTTCTTAATGGACTTACACCCTGGTGCAAGCTCCCACACATAATCGTGGGTATACCCTCCAAGGAGCCTGAGTGAGTCTGGCCAACGTCGATTCCAGGTACCGTGAAGACTTGCCCCTCCACAGTCACCTCGTGTAAGACCCTAAAAAGATAGGCAACTAAGTCTACCAAGAACAACAATGATGCATGGGGAAACAATCGATAGTCCAATCCACGTGCAAAGGCAAGGTATCTAGCCCGAAATAAACTTGAGATGATTCCACTCATTATTGTGGGTATACCTTCAAGCGACCCCCATGATATGCACAATCTCTACACCAAGGCCAACAAAGCAGGATGAGAAACTCTGCTAGTCTCAATGTGACCTCAGGTTTGACCCTTGTGTGAGAAAGGCTTCCCATGACAAAATGTTGCAAATGGATTTGAACACTCCCTACCACAAGATGCTATTGTGTGTTTTGTGCTCTAGAGAGTGTGTCTCACAACCTATCCCAAAGCGCTAGCCTAACTAATGTTGGTGTAAAATATCCCTAGAAAATAAAAGTTACTTATTAAAATTTTAAATTACACAATGTTTTTTAGAGGTTGTTGTTTACTCAAGAGGGAGATGGAGATGAAACCAATGTTGTGAGAGACCTTGACCCATTAGTATGCAAATAGATATGAATGATGCAATCTTTCGTTCAATGAGTTCTATCTACAATAGGGAGAAGATATCTTTCCGAAAACACGAAAGCTACGAAATATAATTTATTTTCTCGAATGAACTACAATTCCAAACAATCACAAGTAATGAAATTTCTCAATTTGTTCTCTTTCAGTTTTAAATGCAAATATTTTTTTATGAATGATTACTTAAAAATAATGAATGACTTTAATTTTCCTTTCTGGAGTGAGATATGAGGTATACTAAAGAAAGGAAATGTAATCAAAGAAAATAGATACACTCAACAAAAACCCAAATCAAACTTTCAATGAAGATAGAAACAAAGATGACAAGAAAGTGTTTATCAAATGAAAACAAGCAATAGCTTTAAAATTAACAAGCAATCCAAAAAATGTAAAATAATCCAAAACTTCACTCAGATGAAAGACTTTTAATCAATCAAGCACCCAGATCTACGATCAGAGATTATATCCTTGTTTATAAAAATCAAGAAGAAAAAAACTTACAAAATGATAATGAAGGGTTTGCAATCTTTGAAAACCAATCAAAAGGAAAGTTTTAAATTCAACAATCAATCAAATATTGACCTAAAAATTTCCCCCCCAGGTGATCAAGGAAAAACTGGGCATCAAAAGACAATCAAGACCCAATCCAATTTTTTTTACAGACATCGTCACAGGCCAACAATAGGTTACAGTGCGGAAATCACCGGTTTCTGCAGGCTAGCAATGGATAGGGTGCGGAAATTTCTCACTGGCCTAAACATTTAGGGTGCAACAATCTAAAGTTTCCGTAGGTGGCATATAGAATACAATGAGAAAACGTCTGTAAAAAAAATAAAATTGGAAAGAGGGTAACGAAATTTAGGAAACTTTCAGGGCTAGAGAGTCTGGATTTATTCCTTACAGACTCAGAGACTGAAACATAATGAAAAAATATAGGCTAAGGGAAAATGGACAACAAAAATTAAAAACATATCGTATCCCCAGTGGAGTCGCCAATTTTGTTATTGGATAATATCGGTAAATGCAGACATAAACTGATCTCCCTAGATCCACCTAGATCTAGAACAAAACAAGACAGGGCATGGCGCTTTCCCTAAGATCTAATCATTGAATCTATTATTAAAGAAAGGATGTGTGACATATATCACTTCCTTATGTCTTTGTTGTCCATGCTTCGCTCCGGTGCTCTTGTGCTATTGATCCTGCAATGAAACAAAAACCAACCAAAGTGAAAGAAATAATAGCATATTCAATGAAGGCTTATACATGTGATCAAGGAATCATGTAATAAAATGAGGATGATTTTATGGGAAAGAAACATGCCACTGTATTATATTAAGATAAAGTGGAAGATACAACCAAACAACCTTGATGTCTCT
>ML841675.1:33809-45697 GCA_009831015.1 Picea engelmannii | reverse complement strand
GTCAAAGGGGGAGGAGGGTGCGCCACCTCTCAAGAGTGTGGGCTGCCACCTCAAGGGTGCGCCACCTCTCCAAGAGGGGCGCACCTCCTAATACACATGTGCCAAAATCTTCTAAAATCCAAACTCAATCACTTGCCAATCAAATTGATCTTGTTCCCCTTGACTATCTCTTTGACTTTGTGCCTTTATTTTGTCTTCAATCTTGTCCCCACATATCTTTTTTTTTTTTGCCTTGGCTGATTTTTATTGAATTAAAATGACCTTTTTGGGTTTTTGAGAGTAAAATCAATTTTAAGTGATTAAAATCACTAATTTTACTCAAATAAGTGGCTACTTAGGTAACATGGGTGCTCTAGGTCCAAAAATGAGCATCCCCATGGCCTATTTGGTGCCCAAATACCATTTTTTTAATGTATTTTTATTTTTTAATTAAAAATTGCTGAATTCTGACAATTTTTAAATTAACTGAAAAAATTAAAAAATCCTAAGGGGGACTTAATACATTTCCATAAGACTCTAGGAGGATGTTTAGCATGGTAATATACATTAGACACTAGGCTTAGATCCATGCTCAAGGCTAACCATGAGCATATACTCCAGCTCTGGAGGGATCGAGTGAAAAAACTCATAAATTATAAATCGCCTGAAAACGGCAAAATATAGATAGTAAGTGAAAAAACACTCCAGAGTATAACTCATGCTTAGGACTTAAGGTGGCTAAGACCTTTTACAAGTTCATCATGCAAACACCTCTTATTACAATTTTTTATGGAAAATGTAGAGTAACAGGGTGGTCTTTATGATCGGCTGAACTTCTGAACTCTGAATTTTGAACAAGTGATGTTCAAACTTTGGCGGCTCGCTGGAAATTCACCCTAGTGCAACTTGGTGGATAACAAGCACCAATATTGTTTTTATGCCTGGCATCATCTAACATCTCCGAGGGTCGGTTTCAAAGGGAAGCTTTATCATTTATTATTTCCATTTCCATTTGCAACTGCATGCTGCAAAATTCACCGTGCGCTGCAAAATTTGCTATGCGCTGCGTAGAGGATGTTGTCGCGTAGAGGATGTTGTTGCTCAGAGGATGTTGTTTCTCAGAGGATGCTGTCGCGCAGAGGATGCTGTCGCACATAGGATGTTGTCGCGTAGAGGATGTTGTCACGCATAGGATGCTGTCGCGCAGAGGAGGTTGTCGTGCATAGGATGCTATTGCGTAGAGAATGTTGTCGCGCATAGGATTTTCCTGCGCACAGGCTACAGGGCGCGCTGCGCAAATGACTAGTTTAGTAGTCAACTTCAAGATCACTTTCTGACCAAATGGAGAGGAATTTTGAAAATCCCCGAGAGATTTTTGTCGAGGACAAACCAAATAGTAAAAATCTCTCTCAGATTTAAAAACCGTTTCATATTTTGGGAGATTCGAAGGAATCTTTGAGCCCTATTTTTCAGTTTTCATGATTTCCTGTCCGAGACATGTTTTTGCGACACGTATTCCGGCCATCTGGAGACGAATTTCAAGAAACCGAGAGAGGTTTTTCTTTATAACGAGCTTAACTACAAAAACCTTTCTCAGTTTTGAAAAATCGTTTTTTATTCGTGAGATATGATGTCATCTTTAACGCCTATTTTCCCAGTTTGCTACGCAATCCGCTGCATTTTTGCTGTAGGTTACTGTTGCGTAGCAGACTTGCTGTGCAGGGGTGACAGAGTGTCCAACAATGCACATGATGACTTATCACAACCATATGGTCGAATTGTGATCATGATCAATGATTGTAAAGAATATTTCGGTTACGAATATGATTTGGCAAAGTCGGGTTTTCTATTTTTAGTAAATCCGTTGAAGTTATTGTTCTCTTTCAAAGAAATTGGATCTATGATTCTAGGAGAGAGGAGTTCGACCCTAGCAGCCAAGGGTGACATTAGTTTTCTATATATGGGGATCATTTTCATGTAAAAGGGGTTGGTTGGCAAAACAATGTAGACAATGACTATTGAATGTAGCTTTGAACTCGATTGAAATTTAATGCAAAGGTCCTGAAACTTTGACTAAAAGATTCTAATGGTAGCAGTTTGATGTATTGTACTCTCTTTGCGTATGTGCTTTCCTGTTTTTTTTATGTTCATATCTATATTCTGTCTAAATCGGAACGTGATTTCGAATCTAGAATTCACCGCGCGGTGCTCTAGATTTGCGCCATTTAGACGACTATGTTTCTTCTAAGTAAACTCCGAATTCATCCCCAGTGGTGCTCCGAGTTGCTTCATGTGTTTTTTTCTCGCCATACACAATGATTTTTAACTGAAAGACTGTTGCTTACTTAGCCTTTATCCTCTCAAGTTCAATCACTAAGTCATTTGTTTCCGTCGTTTTCTTAAATTGACTCCATAGCCCAAGGTCTTGCTTTCTTTCGCCAATAGAACCAGGAATATTGTATAAAAGTGTTAAATCTAGCCGACAACTTAAAGCCATACCCTATACAAAGACAAAGTCTTAGAGAGAGCTCTCTCTAGGTCGGAAATGGTAGTTTCCGGCCTCAAAGTTGGTTTGTAGGTTGCCTCTGTCATTCGTTTTCTCAGCCGAACGAAGTTTATAGAGCGCTAACATTCTGGTTCTGCTGCCGGGGATGAAGGTGAAATCTTCCCTGGGAGAAACGACAAAGTTCAGATTTGAGTGCTGATGGTGAAAAATACTCGGACACAGAAAGACTGTACATCATTCACCTAGCGACTCTATTTTCAAGAATCTAGAATTCAAAATTTTCATGGTGACTCCACTGTCCAAAGACTCAATAGCCTGAAGATTTTATTGCCGACTCCAATCGAACTTCAGATGTGAGTCAGATACTCCACTGGAGGACGAGATCCATTGACAGAGCTATGAAAGGACATCATGGGAGAAGACAAGTACCTAAAGTTGAGTTTTTTCCAAGACATAATATTTTTTGTTACTAAGTACCTTTTGTCCTTTCCTGAACATGCTAAACAAATTTTTCTTTACCTGCTGCATTCAAATGATGATCATGAGAATCTTGCAATTGTATATCCTCCTCTTAAAGTTGTACATATATCTCCTCAGTTTATCATTGATTTTGATCAGAATCTTCCAATTGAGCCATGTGATGACCATAGCCAAGTTGATGAGCCTCATGAAACCAAGGCTGATGTCTCACCTCTTGTACTTGATCCAACACCCTCCAAGATTCAACATAGATACAGTCCTTTAAAATTACCTCACATCTTTCATGATTTTCCTCCAAAGCACTATAAGTACCTACCTGTGTTTGATGGAGAACCTAATGCCATCACAACTGAAAAACACATCCAAGATTTTGAACATTTTATAGATTTGTTTTAGATTGATCATGATGATGTTTGTATGAGGGCCTTCTCTCAATCCTTGAAAGGGGATACCAAAGACTGGTTTAAACATTTGTAGCCAAAGACAATTAACACATGGGAGGAATTGAAGAATGTCTTTTTGAAGTTTTGGGGCAAGGAAAAATCTTTGGATCTATAGCTTACAGAGTTCTATGCCTTGAAAAGGCAGAGCAATGAAACTATTTCTACATTCAATAGAAGGTTTTCCAGTATTTATTACAATTTGCCCAAAGAAATTCAATCCATTGAAGCTGCTTCCATGCTCCATTATGCAACAACTTTTCATCCAGATTTGTCTTTCCTCATGATGGAAAGAACTAGAAGACCTAAGTCTTTACAACAAATGTTTAATGATGCTCAGGAGATTCAACACAATATCCAAGCATGTAAATAGATTCGAAATGAGGAGTTGGATGCTGAAAAACATGACAGTGAATATGAACAGAAAACAATTGATTTGAATCTTGAGCTGAGAGTTAATAATATCATATGCCCTCTTGAAGTTTTAAATGCTAATGATTTTGCAAAGGATTATATTCCACTTATTGAAAGAGAAGGTGCTAATTTAGCTTCTGATCCATCCCATGATAAGCATGGGGATGATTGTTTTATGTATTCATTTGTAGACAATGAAGAAGATGAATTTGCAAATCAGCTTGTTGAAGAGCAGGTTGATGTTCCAAGCTTTTCCTTGTTAGATGACATAGCAGATGTTGCTGATTTGCCTATATATGATGATGATTATGATGTTGACTTCTTAGAACAACTAGCTGCATGTTCTCTATCAAAAAATGTTCATTTTCAGCAGTGTAATGAGAGCAATCAGCCTACATATCACAGTTACAAAGAAGAAAGTATTGAATCAGCTGAAGGAAATTCTTTACTTTTATGCTTTTCTTCATTTAAATTGTTGAAAGAAAATTCTAAGATCATCACGTAAGCAAAAGAATGTGTGTTGATGCCAAATCACACTGATTCACTGGAACAAATTGACAAGAAATTGCAACAATCTTCTCATGTGTTTGATGACTCTGTTACTTGTTATGTAGAAGGTCTTGTCAGTTCAAAATTGCAGCCATTGGCCGAAGATGAATCTGAAAATGAGTGTGTTCAGCAATCCAAAGAAATTGAAAAATGTGCATATGACAGCAGTGAAGAAAATGAAGAAGGTTTTGAATCAGGTGAAAGAATCTTGCCATTGTGTTTTGCTTCTTTCAAATTGCTAAAGCAAAATGTTTATAATGTTTCAAATCAGAAATCCTCCAGGCACGATGTTGAATATGAAGAAAGCAGTGGACTTGCAAATGAAAACTATCTTCCATTATGTTTTTCTTCCTTTGAATTGTTGAAAGTAAATCATGAGATAACAGAGGAAGCAGAGAAGTCTGACTGCATTCACAGTGACACTGTTTTACATGAACAAATTGTTATCAGTGAGGAAGACCAACAACCTTCTTATGCATTTAATGACCGTCTTGCTGATTACATGGAAGGTTATTTCAGTTCAGATTTGCAGCATGTGCTCAACTACCAGCTTGGAAATACAGATGATGGTCAATCAATGTCAGTGTTAGATATGGATTGCTTTACACCAAGGGTTTCATTTCAGCGAACACTGTCTTCTGATTCAAAAGATTGTTATTTCCAGTAGTCTCAGTTGATTTTTCAGCCTCTTGGTGGCAATCAACAGGTTAAATCACATGAAAACAAGAATGCAGTGGAAGGGGTGAAACATGATTGTTGTTTTGTGCATGTTTTAGAGGATCCATTTGCGGTTTTGTTGGAGGCAACAAACAATCCCAATGTTTTTAATTTTTTGAGATTTGAATTTATAGGTAAATTCTTGAGTGAATTATCAGTAAACAGGCTTTGGAGCAAGCATGTGCAAAGAAAACAAACAATGGATAAAATGCTTGCATGGTTGCATTGGCATTATGATTTCACTTGATTGGCAGTTCATTTCAGCAGTTAGGGTAGGTGGGTGCGAATAAGCTTGGTTCTACAAGTATTTCTTTCAACAATCTGCAGTTTTCATTTTCAGTAGTTTCCAGATTTCAGTTTGGAGCACATACAATTTTGGGTTTTCAGCGGATACAGGTGATAGGTCAGAGCAGAGTTTTCAATGGTTCGGGAACAACCTAATGGATAAGGCACATGGTCTACTATTCTTTGCTACCTCACAGGGAGGATAACATCCCCATTGGAGCCAACTATTAGCACCGTGATTTTCATAAGTTAAGGCTAGAGGTTTGTCAGCAGTTTGCAAAATCATAACTGTTAGGACCAATATTGTTTTTATGCCTGGCATTATCTAACATCTCCAAGGGTCGGTTTCAAAGGGAAGCTTTATCGTTTATTATTTCCATTTCCATTTGCAACTGCACGCTACAAAATTCATTGCGCGCCGCACAGAGGATGTTGTCGCGCAGAGAATGCTGTCGCGTAGAGGATGTTGTCGCGCAAAGGATGCTGTCGCGCGGAGAATGCTGTCGTGCAAAGGACGCTGTCGCGCAGAGGATGTTGTCACGCAGAGGGTGCTGTCGCGTAGAGGATGTTGTCATGCATACGATGTTCTCGCGCATAGGATGCTATCGGGCAGAGGAGGTTGTCGTGCATAGGATGCTATCACGTAGAGGATGTTGTCGCGCATAGGATTTTCCTCCGCACAGGTTATAGGGCACGCTGCGCAAATGACTGGTTTAGTAGTCAACTTCAAGATCACTTTCTGACCAAATGGAGAGGAATTTTGAAAATCCCCGAGAGGTTTTTGTCGAGGACAAACCAAATAATAAAAACCTCTCTTAGATTTGAAAACCGTTTCATATTTTGGGAGATTCGAAGGAATCTTTGAGCCCTATTTTTCAGTTTTCATGATTTCCTGTTCGAGACATGCTTTTGCGACACGTATTCCGGCCATTTGGAGACGAATTTCAAGAAACTGAGAGAAGTTTTTCTTTATAACGAGCTTACCTACAAAAACCTCTCTCAGTTTTGAAAAATCGTTTTTTATTCGTAAGATATGATGTCATCTTTAACGCCTATTTTCCCAGTTTACTGCGCAATCCGCTGCGTTTTTGCTATAGGTTACTGTTGCATAGCAGACTTGCTGTGCAGGGGTGAATGAGTGTCCAACAATGCACATGATGACTTATCACAACAATATGGTCGAATTTTGATCATGATCAATGATTGTAAAGAATATTTCGGTTACGATTATGATTTGGCAAAGTCAGGTTTTCTATTTTTAGTAAATCCGTTGAAGTTATTGTTCTCTTTCAAACAAATCGAATCCATGATTCTAGGAGAGAGGAGTTTGACCCTAGCATCCAAGGGTGACATTAGTTTTCTATATATGGGGATCATTTTCATGTAAAAGGGGTTGGTTGGCAAAACAGTGTAGACAATGACTATTGAATGTAGCTTTGAACTCGATTGAAACTTAATGCAAAGGTCCTGAAGCTTTGACTAAAAGATTCTAATGGTAGCAGTTTGATGTATTGTACTCGCTTTGAGTACGTGCTTTCCTGTGTTCTTTATATTCATATCTATATTCTGTCTAAATCAGAACGTGATTTCGAATCTAGAATACACCGCGCGGTGCTCTAGATTTGCACCATTTATACGACTGTGTTTCTTCTAAGTAAACTCCGAATTCATCCCCAACGGTGCTCCGAGTTGCTTCATGTGTTTTTCTCTTGCCATACACAACGATTTTTAACTGAAAGACTGTTGCTTACTTAGCCTTTATCCTTTCAAGTTCAATCACTAAGTCATTTGTTTCCATTGTTTTCTTAAATTGACTCCATAGCCTAAGGTCTTGCTTTCTTTCGCCAATAGAACTAGAAATATTGTATAAAATTGTTAAATCTAGCCGACAACTTAAAGCCATACCCTGTACAGAGACAAAGTCTCAGAGAGAGCCCTCTCTAGGTCGGAAAGGCTAGTTTTCGGCCTCAAAGTTGGTTTGTAGGTTGCCTCTGTCATTCGTTTTCTCAGTCGAACGAAGTTTACAGAGCGCTAACACCGTGGACTAGGCCTCACATCACCAACCATAGCATCCAATAGAAAGGTACCACCCCTTAAAATACAAAGGATGTGTCCAAATAAGTTGGAGTGAATACAAAGAATATCATCTGTTGAGTTCAATACAACGCAATTTTTATAGTATACCACCATATGTGTATCAAAGATACAATCCATTTGGTCTAGCAAAGGAAGTCTTTATGAAGACCTCAAGAAAGCTCGTTGAAGGAGCCAATAAGGGTTTGAAGCCCTATAGTACAAGATGATTTGGAAGCCTTAGTTGCGCAACCCTTAGGGCAAATGCCACTAGTCAATAGTCTCAGAGCAATTGAATAACCTAGAAAAGTCTATAGTGAAGCAATCCTCTATATAAATAATGAGAAGTGGGCCCCTAGAGGCCCTAAGGAAGAAATTTTGAAGCCTTAGTTCCACAATGATAATGCCACTGGCAAAAGCCTCACAAAAACCCTAAAAATAGGAGAGAATTACACAATAGTAGCATTGCTCCAAGAAAGAACATTGAATTTTGGTGGAAACAAAGAGAAATATAGGGCATGTTTCCTTAGAAAAGAAACAATTTGCAAATAATCCCCTCAAATTCACTGGAAGAACCAAAAAACACTAAACATAGGAGGGTGTTGGTGGTGGAGAGGGCTAAAAAATCCTTAAAAAACACTCCTGTACTGAAACAGGGCTGGGAAAAGCCCTAGTTTCAGACTTGAAATATCCCTAAAAACTATAGTATTTGGCTGAAAAAATGAGAAACAAGGAGGGCAATGCCCTAAAAAGTGCACAAACCTACAAAAGATCCTCTTAAATCCATTGCAAAGGCCAAAATATGTCAAAGTAGGGGTTGGTGAAGGAGAGGGTTAGAACCCTAGAAATTTTCTATTGTGTCAAAAGGATTGTTGAAAAACCCTAGTTTAAGACTTGAAACAACCCTAAAACAACGTTGGATAGAGACAAAATAGTCCACACTAGCTCAAAAACCATGTTGAAATGATAAAGAGATTCTAGATCTATGATTTACACTTTAACAAACCCTAATCCAACATAAGCCTTGAATATAAATATCACATATAGAGAATTGAACCAATGAACAAGAGAACAAAATATATGGTGCCTTTAGGCAAAATAATCTTTCACTGAAGAATCCAAGATGATGATATAAAAAACTCATAAGGTGTGTATTTATACACAACTTATGCAGTGGGGTGCCTTCCCCCATAAGGGGGTTATGGCCAACATAAATGCTTACGTCGGCCTTAGCCACCTAGAATAATATAAAATAATGTTGACTAATTCGACTATTAAACCATAGCCTAGTAATACAATAATGAGGGCACTTAGCCATAATGCCAAGTAACCACAAGTGAAGATAACCATTATTTCAACATATATGCGCTAATTTTGCTAATCAAATGAGTAGAGGAGTTAATAGTTATGACTCAATTTGGCTAAGCTCAATGTTATTGAGCAACACATTGTAATGTTTTAACCAAGATCCATCTTAACTCCAGATCTATCATGTTTCGAGAGGGATCAAATCCTTTGAGGTGCAAACCTGTCCTCAAGTTTTTCACTCTAAAATAGGTTTTCACCTCGAGGGATTTGATCCCTCTCGGCACATATTGGATCTAGAGTTGAGATGGATCTACATCGGTGTGTGTGTGTGTGTGTGTGTGTGTGTGTGTATATATATATATATATATATATATATATATAAAGAGAGAGAGAGAGAGAGAGAGAGAGAGAGAGAGAGAGGCCACGTGTGAACTCCATGTTGAGCATGGAAGGAATCCAAATTAAACATCTTCTCATACCGAGCAACACACCATAATGTTTTAATTAGGATCCATCTTAACTCCGGATCTATCATGGATTGAGAGGGATCAAATCCCTTGAAGTGCAAACCTTTCCTCAAGTTTTGCATTCTAAAATAGGTCTGCACCTTGAGGGATTTGAACCCTCTCGGCACATTATAGATCCGTAGTTGATATGGACCTACGCTGTTGTGTGTGCATGCATATATATATATATATATATATATAGAGAGAGAGAGAGAGAGAGAGAGAGAGAGAGAGAGAGAGAGAGATGCCATGTGTCAACTCAATGTTGATTAAGGAAGGAATTACACATCTTCTCATACTGAGAAATACACTGTAATGTTTTAACTTTTAACCATAAGAAATTTTTCACTTTCAGTTGCTTTATATATATTTATAAAGTTGATATTGAAATATTTTTTGCATTATTAATATTTTTTTAAATGCCATGTGTCAAGTCCATATTAAACATTGAAGGAATTACAAATCTCCCTCATACTTGGAAGTAGAAAGCACCTATCAACGGAATGATTCTTTTTTTTTTACTTTTATTTACTTTCTCTCTCGCTTAATGTGTGTATATATATATAATGTATATAATTATTTTACTCAAGATGAGCATTGAAATATTTTATTTATGGTCGACAATGAAATATTTTTTTGTTATTAATATTATTTTAAATGTCATGTGTCAATTCCATGTTGAACACGAAGGAATTACACATCTCCCTCATACTGCGATATAGAAAGTGCCTTTTGGCATAATAATTTTTTTTCTACTTTCAGTTGCTTTATATATATATATTAACCTGAATATTGAAATATTTTATTTATGGTCCAGATTGAAATATTTTTTCTCCCTCATACTGGGCTGTAGAAAGCACCTTTCGGCACAATAAGAAATTTTCTACTTTCAGTTGCTTTATGGATATCTATCTATCTATCTATATTAACTTGGATATTGAAATAGTTTATTCCTGGTTCACATTGAAATATTTTTTATGTTATTAATATTTTTTTCAATGTCACGTGTCAAGTCTATATTAAGAAATGAAGGAATTACATATCTCCCTCATACTTGGAAGTAGAAATCACCTATCAGCGGAATAATAGTTTTTTAACTTTTAATTACTCTCTCTCTCTTTATATATATATATATATATATATATATATATATATATATATATATATATATGAAGTTGATATAAAATTATTTTACTTTAAGGTGAACATTGAAATATTTTATTTATGACCGAAATTGAAATAATTTTTCGTTATTAATATTATTTTAAGTTTCATGTGTCAACTACATGTTGAGCATGGAAGAAATTGCACATCTCCCTCATACTGGGCTGTAGAAAGCGCCTTTCGTTGCAATTACCACCATGACACCATAAAGACAATGATATGATATAATACCAACATCGAAGTATATTTCATGGATCAAGAAATCATGCCTACTGATTCAAAAACTCTTCTTATTGAATGCATGTTGCCCACTTTAATGAACAGACTTCTGCTGCAACCACTTTGCTTTTAGGTCACCACTGTCAAATGCAGGTTGTTCGGGGTCTTTGCAGCCAAATTTATACTTTATGATACCAAAACAAGTATTTAAAGACCCTCAAATCACACCACCAAGTTTTGACACCTGTCTATTTCTTTTTGTCAGTTAAAATTAAAAAATAAATGTACCCAGGAAGAGAATTTTAGTAATTAATGAGGGTTGTTGGACTTCTTATACAGGTCACTATACCTTGACAAACAAATTCAGCCATTAATGCCACACAAATGATCACTTATGAGGGCTGCTGCACGATACTAAGAGTTGCTTGAATAATTCACCCCATAGAGCAAAATCTAATTGTTATAAAAGCCATGGAAACCATCGAGAAGGGGAACTCCACTCTTATGTTGCCCAAAACCCTAATTTAGTGCACTAATTACTCATGCATGCCAAATGAAGCAATTAAAAATGATAAAAGTGGATGAATTTGGGGTATTTCTAGCTCTTGCAGCAGCCTAGGGGTATTCTCCTAGCTAACGTGCACAGGCATTAATTCTGCCAGTTAGGACCCAATCCCACCTGTGTGATATCCTTTTTCCTTGGCAGGGCCTGCATTCTTGATCAAGTGGTTCATTCCCATTTGAGGGGCAACATCCATAAATCAATGATGTTTGTTTCTCTCAATCTGAACTCTTGCTAATGCATCTTTATCTAACTATGCTTCTTGTGCCTTATTACTCTTAATCATAATTACAATCAAACCTTAGCTAACAGTCTTGCATCTATGCAGTATCTGCTTGTAGATGTGAGCGAATACTTTTGGCTGTAAACAAATAATTCCACATGTAGGCATGTACGTTTACGTGTAAGCACAAGGGCTGTCATATTGCAGGCATATATCTCTACTTGGACGAAAATCATTCTTAGTCTTTGAATAATTGCACATGTAAGCATGAGGGATGTCACATTGCAGGCATATACCTCTATTTATACAAAAATAATTGTTGGGCTCTGTTATCGCACGGTTTGTAGGAAAGGGCCAAGGGCTTTGAAACCGGCGTAACAGGAGCTTCCCCACCCACTGTCACCTCGATGGGGGGCTCTTTCTATTTAGGAGGGCAAGTCCAAGGGAGACGTCCCTAAAGTCA
>ML841674.1:4544-22691 GCA_009831015.1 Picea engelmannii | reverse complement strand
ACAACTTTTCTCTCCTCAATTATGATATTAGGATTTTCTTTCAACAATTTGAATGAAGAAAAGCATAAAGGTAAAGAATTCCCTTAAGCTAATTCAATACTTTCTTCTTTGTAACTATGATATGTAGGTTGAGTCATTTCATTATACTGCTAGAAGAAAAATTCTGATAGGGGACATGCACTCGGTTGTTCTATGGAGTCATCATCACAGTCATCATCGTATTCATCATATATAGGTAAATAAGTAGTATATGCAATATCGTCTAACAAGAACAACTCTAGGACGTCAACATGTTCTTCAACAAACTGATTTGCAAACTCATCTTCTTGACTATCTACGAATGAATACATAAAATCATAAATCCCCTTCTTATCATGGGATGGATTAGAAGTTAAATCAACATCCCTTCTCTCAACAAGTGGAATATAATTCTTTGCAAAATCATTTCCATTGGAAACTTCGAGAGAACCTATGATATTGTCTACTCTATGCTCAAAATTCCAATCAACTATTTCCTGTTCACATTTTGTTTCATGCTCTTGAGCATTCAAATCCTCATTCTGGATCAGATTACATGCTTGGATGTTGTGTTCAATGTCCCGAGCATCACTAAACATTTGTTGTAAGGACTCGGGTCTTCTTTCCATTAGGAGGAAAGAAAAATTTGGATGAAGTGTAGTTGCATAATGGAGCATGGTAGCAGCTTCAAAGGGTTGAATTTCTTCGGACAAATTATAATAGATGCTAGAGAACTTTCTACTGAACACAAAAATTCCTTCATTGCTGTGTCTTTTCAAGGTATAAAACTCATTGAGTTGTCGCTCTAAGGATTTTTTTTTGCCCCAAAACTTTAAGAATACCTTCTTCAATTCTACCCATGAGCTGATGGTCTTTGGATGTAAATGTTTGAACAAATGTTTGGTGTCTCCTTTCAAGGATTGAGAGAAAACTCTCATACACACATCATCATGGTCAATCTTGAATAAATCTATAAAATGTTGAAACCCTTGAATGTGATTTTAAGCCGAGATGATATCCGATTTTCCGTCGAACACAAGTAGGTACTCATAGTAATTTGGAGGTAAATCATGAAGGGTTTGGGGTAGCTTTAAGGGTATATACCTATGTTGTGCCTTAGGTGGTGTTGGACAAAGAACAGTGGGGGAAACATTGGTCTGAGTCTCACGGGATTCATCAACTTAGTCACTGTCATTTCGTGGCCCAGGTGAATTTTTTTTATCAGAACCAACGATAAGGAGAGGGTATGCACGTGCAACGTATAGAGGATAAAATACGATTGCAAGTCTTTCCTGATCACTATTAAAGTGCAATAGGTAAAAGAAAATTTGTTTAGAATATTCGAGGGGGGAGAAAATGAAACCTAAAATAAAAAGTAAAATTCTTTGTAAGAGGTCCCATTTTGAGTACCTATTTTCCCTCATGATGCCTTTCCTCTCCATTGTCAAGGGGTTTCATCTTTCAGTGAAGTCTTTGTCTTGCGCTTGGAGCATTGAGAGAAGAATCGTCTCTTGGAAATTCAAAATTCTTTTATCAGTGGAGTCGCCTTCAAACCGATGTGGAGTCGCAAGAGCAGGAATACATCCAACGTGTGCCTAAGTGTCTATCACTCTCATACCTT
Organism: Picea engelmannii; assembly: GCA_009831015.1. Lineage (NCBI taxonomy): Eukaryota > Viridiplantae > Streptophyta > Pinopsida > Pinales > Pinaceae > Picea > Picea engelmannii. The sequence goes on along the minus strand of ML841674.1, from coordinate 21,052 downwards.
AGAGCTCAACCATGTCGTTCTTCCCAGGGAAAAATTTTCAATTTTGATCCCCGGAAATGGTGCGATAATGTTAGCACCCTGTAAATCTATTCGAATGTCAAAATAGATGATAGGGGTAACTGTTGCAACTAGCTTTAGAGCTGAGGCACTAGCCCGCCCAACTCAAAGAGGGCTCTCTCATGTCACTTGATATATCTATAGCAATCAATGGATATATTTGTTTTGTTTTGGAGGTTTTTATAAAGTTTGATGGTCAAGAAGAGGAGGGACACACAGGGCTATGGATTCAAAATTCTGAAATTGAATGAAAACAATGATCAGCCGATAGAACTCTCCAGAGGATAAAGGCTAAATGAGGCAATGAATCTGAGTTGTAACTTAAAATAAATCAGAGTGGTAAGAGGAAAGAGGAAACAAATAACTGCATCAGAGCATTATGGAAATGGATTCTGAATTAGCTAAGAAGAAACAAACACAGTTTAAATTGCTTAAGCCAAGAGCGTCACAAGATGAATTCTGGGCCTTTAACTCTCCAATTTAAACAGAAGGTAGTGTAAATGAAATCAAAGAAACACAGGAAATACATACAATGAGGGAAGGCAAAACTCATATCATAGCCATTAGAATCTTTTGATAAACAGTTCAAAATGCTTCTGCATATGTATTCAATTCAATCCCATAAATTTACAAAGTTTTTCTGCACAGAGGGTAGGTTCCTCCTTTCTCCATCTTTCTATACTCGTGAGGCCAAGCATATATAGAGGAATGTTGTGTGGAATTTAAAACGTTCCGACTTCCTCATAATTCAAAAATAGATACAAGTTACGAAAAGGAAGAACAATTATACTATTTAAAGGGACCGTTAGTAACCGGTCTGTCATATCAATACTCCCTTTTGTTAAGCCCACATCTATCCAAAACTTTCTGAAATACGCCAAAATTTCACCTGAGGATTCACCTTAGCTTGGTGATTTCCTCTTCCAGGGTACTCCACCAATCGAGATTTTCTCCGATGCTCTCTATCATCTGGGTTTTGGCCTCTGTCCTCCGCCTTTTTCTCTTCTTCTTCTTTGCGGTCGGGTGGCAAGTGTTGTCCGCATGTTCATTTATGATGAGATCCCTCATAACAGGGTTTAATTTTACTTCCGACTCTGTCTTAGTTTTAGGTTCGGTATGAAATTTAGTCTCCAATATCTGCAAGACCCATCTTTCTTTCTTACTTATCGACTTGCTTGGTACATTAGTTGAGAACCCAGTCACGCCAGACACCATTTGATGAGTATTATCCATACCTTTCGAACTTTGCAGAGACCTTGATTTGGACACCCTTTGAAATTACAGAACTCAAGAACACAGGTCGAGCTTGTTTTCCTTACGCATAAGATGGAAATTTCCCAGAATAAGATAAAATGATTTCATATCTGAGACTTGATGGTTTTTTGTACTTTAATCATGAATTACTATCACAGTACATCGGTATTCCACGCTTCATCAATCAACTTTGAATGATGTGCCTTGAGTTAGTTATGCGACGACGTCCTTTTGGCACATCATTTGGGAGAGTGCTTGGACCAATGATGTGAGGTGATCTGACCAACCTCCATCCCCCCCGCGAGTTATTGATGTGACATTTTGAACCACATGACATTAGGGCCATAGGAAAAGTGGTTTTGAGCAATCCATTGTCTGCCACGATGCATGTGTAAGAGCACCACGCGTTCCCTATCAAAACCATAATGGTTTTTCCCGATCTACCTTCGCGATGTTAAGTTCCGTGCTACTCTTTGGTCCGATGCGGGCCTTGACCGTGGATATGGGACTCTTTAAAATCAACAATCTATTGAGCTACTCCCTTCCCGCCTCTGGTATATATGTTGCGGGATATAGCCGAGCACCCTAAACTATCACGCGTCTATTGTGGTATAACATCTCACTGAATCTCATAAATTTTTAGATCCCGATATAAAAATTGTTAAGGTGATAACATTGCTCCAACTGGGGATTCTATCATCCCAATGAGGTAGAAAATAACTCATAGACCCGGTGCCTGATCCATGGGCTGTTCCCAAAACATGTGTGTACCCTGCTCCTGCCAAGCTATGTGCACTGTGTGTGGGACATCGAAGTATATTATTGAAAACTGACTGCATTTAGTACTAGAAAAATCAAACTGAAAAATGCTTGACCGACAAGATTATTTTCACATCCCTACCTACCCTAAAACTGCTGGGATGGCTACTCAATCAAGTGATACTGAAGTGCCAATGAAACCAATCAAGCAATTGGTTTCTTGATTCTCTTTTGTCCACATTTTTCATAAGCTGGTAAATAAACGTAAAAGATGGCGGCTGAAAGAATAGATTGAAACAAAAATTTGAGCTTATGAATGAAACAAATTCATATTTGAATGAAGATTGTAGTAGGTTGGCCACCATATCTTGAAAACTGTGAAAACTCGTTTCTCCTTGATGAGAAAAAACCGAAAGGAAAGCCTCTTTCATCAGTGTTAGTTTTCTTTTCTCTATTTCTTCTGTTCTGAGAACATTTTTGAATGAAATGGAAACGACAGGTTTGTCTGCTTTTCCATGTATATCAAAAAAATTATTCATACATTCTTGAACATATTCAAATATGAAATCCATATTATGTGCATCAAGGATATCCTCTTGTTCATCAAACAACTTTGATTTGGTTTTATGAAATTTTTGTGAATTTGTTTGAATACAACCATTTTGACTTTCAAACGAATTACTTGAAATAAGTTCCTGCTCATAATCTTCTAGCAACTGTGAAAAGTTAATAGCACACACTATTTCATAGTCTAGAATGCTTATGGATGAATTTTCAAAACCCTGATTTTCAAATGACTCAGATAAAACCACTGACCCCTCGTTATCTTTCTGTATTTCTAATGGAAAAGTGGTATATATTGCTTCGTCTCTTTCCCAAAAATCTATGTCATTTGTTTTTCTATTGCTGGAGACTTCCATAGATGAAATTTCAGAATCTTCATCTATGTCTATGTTTTTTAAAAATTCAACCACGACGTCATTCTCAAGGGAAGAGAAAATACTTTGAAACACTTTTTCATGTTGAGAATCTATATTGATTTTGGGAGAGAGAAAATGATCTTGAACAATACTTTTTGGAGCAACTTCTTCTTCCTTATCAGGCTGATAGCTGAACATAGACTGCGAATCTGAGCTGACATGACCGTTTATGTGATCGTTCATAATATTGTCATCACCACTCCGCTCATGCTCGGAGGATCCCTGACCTGAGATGCTACAAATATTTTTCTTCAACAATTCAAAGGAAGCAAAACATAATGGTAGGGTTGTCCTACCTAATTCGAAACCGTCTTCGATTTTATCCTCAATAGATGGCTGCATTTCAGTGCAAGTAATAGGGTTTTCAGGCACATGAAAAGAGTGTTGTGATATCTTGTCATTCTGCTTCATTAATTTAGCGTGGTTTTTCATAAGCACAACTTTGCTCTCCTCAATTATGATATTAGGATTTTCTTTCAACAATTTGAATGAAGAAAAGCATAAAGGTAAAGAATTCCCTTCAACTAATTAAATAATTTCTTCTTTGTAACTATGATATGTAGGTTGAGTTGTTTCATTATACTGCTAGAAGAAAAATTCTGATAGGGGACATGCAGTCGGTTGTTCTATGGAGTCATCATCACAGTCATCATCGTATTCATCATATATAGGTAAATGAGTAGTATATGCAATATCGTCTAACAAGAACAACTCTAGGACGCCAACATGTTCTTCAACAAACTGATTTGCAAACTCGTCTTCTTGACTATCTACGAATGAATACGTAAAATCATAAGTCCCCTTCTTAGCATGGGATGGATTAGAAGTTAAATCAACAAGTGGAATATAATTATTTGCAAAATCATTTCCATTGGAAACTTCGAGAGAACCTATGATATTGTCTACTCTATGCTCAAAATTCCAATCAACTATTTCCTGTTCACATTTTCTTTCATGCTCTTGAGCATTCAACTCCTCATTCTGGATCGGATTACATGCTTGGATGTTGTGTTCAATGTCCTGAGCATCACTAAACATTTGTTGTAAGGACTCAGGTCTTCTTTCCATTAGGAGGAAAGAAAAATTTGGATGAAGTGTAGTTGCATAATGGAGCATGGAAGCAGCTTCAAAGGGTTGAATTTCTTTGGAAAAATTATAATAGATGCTAGAGAACTTTCTACTGAACACAAAAATTCCTTCATTGTTGTGTCTTTTCAAGGTATAAAACTCATTGAGTTGTCACTCTAAGGATTTTTCTTTGCCCCTGAACTTTAAGAAGACCTTCTTCAATTCTACCCATGAGCTGATGGTCTCTGGATGTAAATGTTTGAACCAATGTTTGGTGTCTCCTTTCAAGGATTGAGAGAAAACTCTCATACACACATCATCATGGTCAATCTTGAATAAATCTATAAAATGTTGAAACCCTTGAATGTGATTTTCAGGCGAGATGATATCCGATTTTTCGTCGAACACAAGTAGGTACTCATAGTAATTTGGAGGTAAATCATGAAGGGTTTGGGGTAGCTTTAAGGGTATATACCTATGTCGTGCCTTAGGGGGTTTTGGACCAAGAATAGTGGGGGAAACATTGGTCTGAGTCTCACGAGATTCATCAACTTGGTCAATGTCATTTTGTGGCCCACGTGAATTTTTTTTATCAGAACCAATGATAAGGTGAGGGTATGCATGTGCAACGTATAGAGGATAAAATACGATTGCAAGTCTTTCCTGATCACCATTAAAGTACAATAGGTAAAAGAAAGTTTACTTAGAATATTCGAGCGAGGAGAAAAGGAAACCTAAAATAAAAAGTAAAATTCTTTGTAAGAGGTCCCATTTTGAGTACCTATTTTCCCTCATGATGCCTTTCCTCTCCATTTTCAAGGGGTTTCATCTTTCAGTGAAGTCTCTGTCTTGCGCTTGGAGCATTGAGAGCAGAATTGTCTCTTGGAAATTCAAAATTCTTTTATCAGTGGAGTCTCCTTCAAACCAATGTGGAGTCGCCAGAGCAGGAATACAACCAACGTGTTCCTAAGTGTCTATCGCTCTCATACCTTAGAGATCAACCATGTCGTTCTTCCTAGGGAAAAAGTTTCAATTTTGATCCCTGGAAATGGCGCCAGAATGTTAGCACCCTGTAAATCTGCTTGAATATCAAAATAGACGATAGGGGTAACTATTGCAACCAGCTTTAGAGCTGAGGCACTAGCCTGCCCAACTCAGAGAGGGATCTCTCATGTCACTTGATATATCTATAGAAAACAGTGGCTATATTTGTTTTGTTTTGGAGGTTTTTATAAAGTTTGATGGTCAAGAAGAGGAGGGACACACAGGGCTATGGATTCAAAATTCTGAAATTGAATGAAAACAATGATTAGCCGATAGAACTCTCCAGAGGATAAAGGCTAAATGAGGTAATGAATATGAGTTGTAACTTAAAATAAATCAGAGTGGTAAGAGGAAAGAGGAAACAAATAACTGCATCAGAGCATTATGGAAATGGATTCTGAATTAGCTAAGAAGAAACAAACACAGTTTAGATTGCTTAAGCCAAGAGCGTCACAAGACGAATTCTGAGCCTTTAACTCTCCAATTTAAACAGAAGGTAGTGTAAATGAAATCAAAGAAACACAGGAAATACATACAATGAGGGAAGACAAAACTCATATCATAGCCATTAGAATCTTTTGATAAACAGTTCAAAATGCTTCTGCATATGTATTCAATTCAATCCCATAAATTTACAAAGTTTTCCTGCACAGAGGGCAGGTTCCTCCTTTCTCCATCTTTCTATGCTCGTGAGGCCAAGCATATATAGGGGAATGTTGTGTGGAATTTAAAATGTTCCGAATTCCTCATAATTCAAAAATAGATACAAGTTACGAAAAGGAAGAACAATTATACTATTTAAAGGGACCATTAGTAACTGGTCTGTCATATAAAGACTCCCTTTTGTTAAGCCGACATCTATCCAAAACTTTCCGAAATACACCAAAATTTCACTCGAGGATTCACCTTAGCTTGGCGATTTCCTCTTCCAAGGTACTCCACCAATCGAGATTTTCTCCGATGCTCTCTATCATCTGGGTTTTGGCCTCTGCCCTCCACCTTTTTCTCTTCTTCTTCTTTGCGGCCGGGTGGCAGTTGTTGTTCGCATGTTCATTTATGATGAAATCCCTCATAACAGGGTTTAATTTTTCTCTCGACTCTGTCTTAGTTTCAGGTTTGGTATGAAATTTAGTCTCCAATATCTGCAAGACCCATCTTTCTTTCTTACTTATCGACTTGCTTGGTACATTAGTTGAGAACCCAGTCGTGCCAGACACCGTTTGATGAGTATTATCCATACCTTTTGAACTTTGCAGAGACCTTTATTTGGACACCCTTTGAAATTACAGAACTCAGGAACACAGGTCGAACTTGTTTTCCTTACACATAAGATGGAAATTTCCCAGAATAAGATAAAATGATTTCATATCTGAGACTTGATGGTTTTTTGTACTTTAATCATGAATTACTGTCACAATACATCGGTATGCCACGCTTCATCAATCAACTTTGAATGATGGGCCTCGAGTTAGTTATGCGACGACATCCTTTTGGCACATCATCTGGGAGAGTGCTTGGACCAGTGATGTGAGGTGATCTGACCAACCTCCATCCTCCCCGCGAGTTATTGATGTGACATTTTGAACCACATGACATCAGGACCATAGGAAAAGTGGTTTTGAGCAATCCGTTGTCTGCCCCGATGCGTGTGTAAGAGCACCACACGTTCCATATCAAAACCATAATGGTTTTTCCCGGTCTGCCTTCGCGATGTTAAGTTCCATGCTATTCGTTGGTCCGATGTGGGCCTTGACCGTGGATCTGGGACTCTTCAAAATCAACAGTCTGCCGAGCTACTCCCTTCCCACCTCCGCTATATATGCCGCAGGATATAGCCGAGTGACCTAAACTATCACGCGTCTATTGTGGTATAACATCTCGCTGAATCTCATAAATTTTTAGATCCCGATATAAAAATTGTTAAGGTGATAACATGGTGAACCATGTATATCTGTGTCTCTATTGTATTGTGTATCTTCTGTGTTTTATTTCCTCATTTGTTTTTATTTTATTTCTCTGTGATCCTATTTTTATAACACCTTATGGATGTAGAAAAGGATTGCTATGGAAGAAAGATCCAACCGTAAAAATTCACAAGTAAACAAAGAAAATGATAGTTAATAATCACTAGAACAATGATATAGGTTTACAAGCAATTTTTAGTGGTGGATTAGAGGGAAATGAATGAAAAAGAGAGTTTTATGCAACCCTAATGGTTGTATCATTTATTTATAACAACAATAAGAAATAATTGGATAAGAAAAACTCCCTAGTGGCTCAAGCAAGCCTAAATCATGAAGAATTGATTCCACTTAGAACTAATTCAATTTATCTAAAATTCACCCATTCGAATGCAAGTATTTTATTTCTCCAATACAAAAGTGGATTAGTGCCTTGCCAATGGGTTATGGAGTCTTGGGTTTAAAGGCTAGGTTTGAAACTCCTCTAGGGGTGTAATCCCTTTTACTCCCTAGAGTATGAAAAACCTAAGAAGGTAAAACTAGGATGGTGTATGCCCTTATACTCCTCCTAGCAACCTTTTAAAATGACTTATCCAATTTAGATGAACTTAGTGGATGGTGTATGCCCTTATACTCCTCCAAGGTTTTTAAGACAAGAATAACATGAAACAAGAAGAAATTACCAACAATTGTAGAAAATTCCTTACCAATTTCAATGATAGCAAGACAAAACTCTCATCTACCAAGAAAATATCATCCACATGCAAATAAAAGTCTCCAAGAAGGTAGCACACCACTTTATCTCCACAATAGAAAAGGTAGTATCAAAATTGCACAAGAGTAGAGAGAAATTTATTTTCCCAAGAGGGGCGAAAATTTCATCCAATTATCTCTCACTCAAGAGAGAGTGAGTTATGTTAAAATGAAATGAATTTGATCCTTATTTACACAAAACCTCTAAAAAGTGTTTGTCCACATTTAGTTAGGGTAAACCACAAAATAAGGGGGCCATCCCCCTTTATTTTTCCCCTTCACAAAGTAATTTTATTTTAACTTTAAAATTTGCACAAAAAGAAACCTTAAGGGTGACGTCAACCCCCTCTAGGGTGATGTCTTGGCACATTTAGAAAGTCATTGAGAAATAAGAAGAAGTCGTTGGGCCTCCTAAGGCCTTCCATTCAAATGCTAGGGTCTTCTCCATGGTGCAAGAGATCCTCCTCATCACAAGGTGGCACGTTTCCATCAAATCATCATCATCACCACCAAACCATATCTCTAGTCAAGACGTCAACCCCCAAAATTGTGGTGTAAGGCCTCCAAAGGAAAGTTGTTGGGATAGATAGGGATAGGTATCAGATCTAAGGTCTTCTCTCTTTCCTCCAAAGGAAATGTCCAACCTCTATATTTCCCCAAAAATCTCGGTCATGACATCCAACCTATGGGTTTCCTGCCTCGATGAAGGCCTAAACTAGGCTTGTTCCTTCAAAAAATTCATCAGATAAAGTCCTACAAGGACATATGAGTACACCCTCCAAGGGTCTCAAGTAAAATGTATCATGGAAAGTAAAATCAAATATAATACAAGAGCCACCTAAACATGTGCATTAAAACTACTTCATCAAATTAAACAAGTTCTCAAAGACCCTATGCAGTTTTCCAAGTTTAGGTATGGGAGGGTTGTCAAGGTAACCTATTTGGTGAGTCATTCCTTAAGTCAAGGAGTGTTTCCTAGGTGGAACCCTCTCTAAGTCCCGTGGATAAAATGAAATGGATGGGGTTAATACTTTTGAGCATGGTGTTCATGACATAAAAGAGTTTGTATTGTCTCATTTATGGGTTCCTTTGTAGAGGGTGTGACACACCTTCATTTTCAATGAGACCTTTTTCCAAACCCATTTATTTTCCATTAATTAATTAAAGTCTAAAACAATTGGGTACTCCAAAAGGGTAATATAAGACTTGGGAGGAAGTACCACAATGTCACTTGAAGGGAAAGGTAAACAAAGTGCCATAGGGGTAAAGTACAGGTTGTAACGCACTTGTGTATATCCCTCAACAAGATTGTAGAGGAGCACAAAGAGAATGAGAGTCTTACATATGTTCAACATAACTCTATTGCCCAGAACCTTTTTAAGGTGTTCTTGGGGTTCCAACCATTAGCCACCAATATTGATATAACTCTTCTTGTTGCATCTTCACTGAAAGAGTCCTCCCACACTCAAACCAAGGAAGATCATGCAACCAAATCTGTTGAAAAGATCCAACACCTCTAACAGGTTCATGACATCCTTCCACAAGAAAAATAAAGAAGAAGAACATCTACTTCAACAAGGCAAGCGACTCACCAAGGTTCAGATTCAATATAAGTTTCTCCATCTCCTGAGGGAACTTGACACAATGGGGACCATTTCTCCCCAAGGGGGGATGAATGATCTAGGTGGATCTCGGTGGCCATCCACCCTTTCCACTGAATCAACATTTCAAGCATATGGTTTTGATAAACCATGATATTCACCCTTTTGATGGGGAATGGAATGTAATTCCCTCTTCATTTTTTAATTACATAAATCATGTAATTATTTCCTAGTGGTATTATGTACATGCTTACATCATAGAGTTAATGCATTGGATCCCATTATAACTCTGCAGTTAAGCGTGCTCAGGCTAGAGAAGTACTGGGATGGGTGACCTCATGGGAAGTCTTATCATTTTACATGCCTATGGAATTTTATAAACTTCGACTAATTTATCCCACATGCATCATGGGAATTGTTCTCCTCTCACTCTCTCATATATAGTTGAGGTGAAGGAGGTCCTTTAAGCATGCAATGGAGTGTGATGTAAAGCTTGTTACGAATGAAGCATAGCCAACATGTTTTTGTTTTCAGATATAAGATACCCCATTTTTCCAGTTTGTGTTCTACAATGTTTTTCTATCTTATTCATTAATAGAAGTTGGGTTTCATTGTATTTTTGTTGGTTTTTTGTCTCATTTCGTTCTCATCATAATATGAATTTTTGGTATCAGAGAAGGTCCCCGACGAGGTCATGGTATAGATATTTGGGTCTCGAGCTAGTTTCTCTTGAGGACAACCTCTCTCGCTAGCTAGGTGACCTCCCATAGGGGAATAAAAGAGAGATGATAGAGCAAGAGATCCTTTCAAGATGTTGATTGAGGAGGCCCTCGTGCGACAGAGTAACCGAGATGATGTACAAATTTTCTCAGATCCTTTGAATACTACCGATGTCGGTGGCCAAGGTATCTTCGATGAGAAACTATTTTAGAGGTGCGACTCCCTTCAACTTACAAGTCAATTTTGATATCCCCTTATTTGAAGGCTAGATAGATGCAAATTTTCTAGAAAAATGGTTGAACCTGCTAGAAGTTTATAACTCCGTCCAAAATTTATCTAACAGTGAAAATATCACCTTTCCACTCCTTTAATCCCTCCCCATGTCAGAGCTTGGTGGGAAGGTGTCAGATACCCACTACGGCATAATAGAATTTTTGCTTTTCCTCAAGGGACAGAATCCCCAAAGTCCTACGGGGGCCTAGCACATGCTAGTTCTTCCCTATTCACCTCCCTGTGAATGTGGGTCACGACCATAGACCAAACAAGTATGGCGTCCTTTCTCTCTTCACAGCTCAACACTACTAGAGTGTCGAGTCTTTCGACTCTGCAAACCCAGACACAGCGAAATGTCGAACCCCGATAGGGCTAGTGAGTACAAGATCCCTATTTGGGCCTTGTCGTCGTGACCACATTCCGTGACCCTGCGCTTAAATCGGCAAGGACCTTACCAGCCCTTCACAATTCGGGAAATCATGATGCATGACTTATTCCTTTCTCATTCAAATCCTCGAAATTCATGAAGTCTCCCAAGTTTCCCTCCAAAGGAGATCAACGACTGTACACCTCCCCTGATCCGAAGGTTTGGATCCTTTCGGGATTTCAGTGCCCGGGGGTTCGAGATACAACGATCCCAAAAACTCATGTCATGCAAATCTTCAAACTCCGGCATGGGTGTCAGTGTAGGAGATCAACAGTCCTTGATCATGTGGATCCAACGGTCCACAGGATTTCAGAACTTTCCTTGAGCTTTGACCGCTCACCACACGTCTCCCTTGATGGATGGTCCAGATTCCTTCGGGACTTCTCTTTGACACTTTTCACTACTCGCAACCTCGCAGGTTGGAATGTCAAGCTCTCGTGCTCTTCTTCTCTGAAATCCCGAGACGTGAAAGTCAACAATAGTTGAATTCCTCTTTGCACTTCTCGCAAATCGCCACTTCGCGAGTTGTAGCATCAAATCTTGGCACCTTTCCTTCACGAACCCACGAGAAGCGATATTTATTATCCTTCTCACGTTCTCGCTACTCGGGACTTCGCAAGTCCAAGGGTTGAGCTCTCAGGCTCTTATCCCGCGAATCCCCGAGACGTGAGAAGTCAACGGAACGATGACTCCCTTCTCCAGGTGACTCGTGTCCACCCGTCAATCACACGGCCCCACCAGGAAATTTTTCCACATGTTCTCTCGTGCTCGGTTCTTGGCACTTCGCTACTCGAGAAGTCGTAAACGACTCCTTTCAAACTCCGAACTCACGAACCTTTGACATGCGAGGTATCGAGACACCAGATGCCATGGTTGTCCTTCCTCTTGGATCAACAACCTGGATCATATCACGATCTCGCGGCTCGTGACTTCGTGACTCCAAGAGTCGGGTCTTCTACCTACAAACTTACGAATCCCCGATACGCGAAATGGACGGACCTCTACCACCTATCCTCCAACATGGACGGTCCCAATGTCTTCGGGACTTTTGGGATGTAGTTGAGTTCACTCTTCTGCCTAAGTGAAGGATTAGATCGATGACTTATAGGGCTCCGATGGGTCCCTGGGATCTACGGTTCAGGATCCTCTCACGACTTCGCCATTCTCGAGGTCAAGAGACTTCCTCTTCTGACTCCCGATGTCCGAATCCCCGATAGGGAGGATCTCGCGACACGTGTCCTCCTGCAGACAGGCGGCTCAGATCTATTTCTCCTTGTCAAAATTTATGAGGTCGAGTACTCAGACTCTCGTCCTCTGGATCCCCGATCTCCCGAACATCAATATCCCGTTACAATCTCCTTGTCGGAGCTCTTGCTCTGCTACTCTTCGCGTGAGGTTTAAACCTCGTGTAATTCTTGACAGATCCAACGGTTGTCGGCTGTTTAGACCAATATCTGACGACTCAGACCTGTCTCTCCATTGCGCCATTCCTAAGCTGCCTGGAAACGAATCCACGGTCCAGATTCTTTCACGGACCTTGGGGATCTACGATCCCGATTTCTTTTCTTCTCATGAAGATAAAGGAAAAAGGGTTAAGGAATTTAACTCCCTCGTTTATTCCTTCAATCTAACGGTCATGAATGACCACAGATCTCCCGACAGGATCTCATCCGTTGATCAATACTTATTCTTAGAATCCTCAAGGGATTCTGCGACTTCTGTGCCTCTGCAGAGTCTTTGCACACAAAGTGCTACCTCTTCTGAGCTTCTCAAAAAGGGTGTCTCTATGGGGAGATTTATCTAGGGTATCACCCGATATGGATAAGGGTATAGGTTTCCCGAGAAATGACTTGAATTCTGAATTGATTCAATGTACGTATAGACATATAAATATATTTATAAACATAAGGCATACGTGGCCCTTCCATTATAAGCATGCAACCACCATTTCAGAATCAAAACACTACACAGGCAGTCTTATACTCAGACCATTTATAAAACTTCACAGACTATGAGCATATATGTCAGCATATAAATTTCAAGATTCAAGATGTAAAACACTTATCAGAAATAACACCAGAAATGAGTGCAACTGCTGAGAGGGGTGCTCCTTTCCACCCAATCGTAGGCTCAACGACTCCCAACGGATTTACCACTATCCACCCTCGAGCTGAGACCACGATGCTGCAAGACTGTGTCTCGATTTTCCAGTGATCGAGAATGAGGGTTACTCTCCCCCTTCTCCACTATCACTCACTCTGCATATCTCTAGAGTTCTTCCTCCTTCCCTCGCATATTCCCCCTCCTCGCTCCTTCCTCACGCATTTTCCTCTTGCGAGGTTGCGTGTGGCACAATTTCCCTCGCGGTGGTCAGGCTCGAGTCTCCTACAAATGGGCAGTTCACTTCCCCCATCCCTCATTAATTCCTGAGGAGCCATATACCTACCAGTCTGCGAGTAAATTATTTCGGGCCAGCGAGCCGCTCTTGGTTCTCTGGGCCAGTGAAGACCAAATACGATATTGGTTTTCGGTGGAAGTTAACGCCACCTTTCCAGGTGCCTTCCAGCACCTTTTTTCAGCCATCGTGGTCTCTTTTTTTCAGCATATCCCCTCTTAGCAGTCCTGCAATATATATATATATATATATATAATATTATGTACATTCATTGACCTTTTTCACAAGGTCCATTCACATCACACAGTCACATTCTTGAGTTTGCCACAGTTCTTGGCTAGTATAGTTATTTTTACAAACTGGGGGAAATAGGGTGTTACAATTCCCTCCCCCTTAAAGGAACATCGTCCTCGATGTTCTTATCTATCAACATGTCATGCATGTACATAAGTAAACAAAATTGGATATGCTTGTCTCATGGCATCCTCCATTTCCCATGTAGCCTCATCTGGGCCAAAATGTCTCCACTGCACTTTGACCTGTGCAATGGTTTGGTTCCGGAGTGGGGTTTCCTTTCTGTCCAATATGCACTGAGGTTCTGGTAGAAATTCTCCCTCTGGTTCCACCTGGATCATAGACCAGTCAATTATATGATTAGTATCATGTACATATTTCTTCAATAATGAAACATGGAAAACATTATGTTCTTTTACTATGGTTTTGTTTTATCTGAGTCACCTGCTATTCCATTTCTTTCAACATGTTGGGTCCAAAAGAAATCCTGTTTACGGGATTACTCCAGCTGATTGGAGTGTTACATGGTCTACCATAGAGGGCTTCGAAGGGACTCATCTTTAAGGATGCTTGGTAGCCGTTGTTGTAGGCGAATTCTACCAGTGGCAGGTAGTCTTCCCACTTCTTGGGTTGATGCATTACATGCATCCTTAACATATCTTCTAGTATTTGATTCACTCTTTCTGTCTATCCGTCGGTTTGAGGGTGATAGGTGGTGCTAAACAACAACTTGGTCTCTAAACCAACCATCAGTGATTTCCAAAAGTTGGAAGTAAATTTCGTGTCTCTGTCAGACACAATCTCTTTCGGCATACCATGCAGTCTAAATATCTCTTTCATTAATACCTGGGCAATATCGATTGCCTTACAGGTCGACTTAACGGGGATGAGGTGAGCATACTTGCTCAATTTATCCACCACCACCATAGTGGAGTCATTCTGTTTGGTTGAGGTTTGTAATCCAGTGATGAAATCCATGGAAATGGTTTCCCATTTCCACTCTTGGATTGGTAAAGGTTGCAATAATCCTGCTGGGTGTCGATGTTCTGCTTTAACCTGTTGGCACTCTATGCATTTGGCTAGGTACTCGGCTATTTCTTTCTTCAATCCAGGCCAATAAAATTGTTTCCTAGTGGCAATGATCATTTTCTGGTATCCTGGATGACCAGTATAGGGTCTTTTATGTAGTTCATCCATAATGAACCTCTTCAAGTCGTCACACACTGGAATATAAAATCTGTTTCTGTAAGTGAGAAGACCTCCTTCAGTCATCTGATAGCCTTCATATTTTACTCTGGCGGGCTCTTACTGTAGGTACATGGTCACGGTCTAAACAAATGGATCTGTCCTTTGTACATTTCTAACTCTTTCTTTGACATATGTCTCGCAGGTGCTCACCGCTGCTAGGTGAATTATGTTCATACTTCTGCTAAGGGCATCGGCCACCCTATTTTCCTTACCTTTAATTTGTTTGATCTTGAAATCAAACTTGCTAAGGAGGGCCATCCACCTAGCTTGTCTAGCATTGAGATTTGGTTGATCAAAGAGGTATCGCAATCCACAGTGATCTTTCATAAGTACAAATTTTCTTCCCAGGAGGTAATGCCTCCACATTTTCAAGGCATGCACTACGACAGCCATTTCTAGATCATGGGTCACATAGTTGACTTCATGCTCATTCAATTTTTAGGATTCATAGTAGATCACACTTCCTTCCTGCATAAGGACTCCTCCGAGCCCTTCCTTACAGACATCCGTGCATACGAGGAAGTCAGCTTCTGGATCGATGATCTTTAGCATGGGAGCATGGGTCAGTAGATGTTTCAGGGTTTGAAATATTTCTTCACATTTCTGTGTCCACAAGAATTTTGTCCCTTTCTTTTGGAGGGAAGTGATTGGACAACCAATCTTGGAGAATCCTTTTATAAATCTCCTATAGTATCCTGCTAATCCCATAAAGGATCTGATGTCTGAAACATCTTTTGGGGTAGGCCATTCCATGATAGACCTGATTTTGTTAGGGTCTACCGCTACTCCTTCTTCGGAGAGAACATGGCCTAAGTAATGTATTTCTTTCTGGAAGAATCCACATTTTTTGAATTTAGCGTAGAGATGATGTTCTCTTAGCACTTGCAGTACAAGTCTAAGATGCTCTTCATTCTCTTTTTTGTTCTTGGAGTAAATTAATATATCGTCAATAAAAACAAGTACAAATTTGTCCAGGAATTTGTTGAGTACATTGTTCATCAAGCACATAAAAGTGGAAGGGGCATTGGTCAACCCAAATGTCACCACCACAAACTCATAATGACCATACCTCATTCGGAAGGCAGTTTTATGGATGTCTTCACCATTGATTCGGACTTGATGGTATCCCGACCTCAAATCAATCTTTGAGAAAATAGACGCACCCCCCAATTGATCGAACAAGTCATCGATCCTGGGCAAGGGGTACTTGTTCTTTATGGTTACCTTATTGAGTTGTCTATAATCTATACACAGTCTAAGGGTACCATCCTTCTTTTTCATGAACAGGAATGGTGCTCCCCATGGAGATACACTGGGTCGAATATAGCCTTTATCCATCATTTCCTTTAATTACATCTTGAGTTCAACTAACTCGAGTGTGCCCATCCGGTAGGGTGTCCTAGACACCGACACCGCTCCTGGTGCAAGTTCTATTGAGAAGTCTATGTCCCTTCTCGGAGGTAAACCCAATACTTCTTTCGGAAACACATCTCTATATTCTCTCAGGATAGGGTGGTCATCAGGGTTTGGTTTGTCATCTTCGATTGTTTTCAACACCTGTATTTCATATAGGGTACATCCCTTTCGACAACACTTTCTCATTTACAGAGCTGATATTTGTCTCACCGAGACAGGTTTTTGGATCCCTTGAAGGGTTATCCTCTTCCCTTCCTT
>ML841673.1:62262-88566 GCA_009831015.1 Picea engelmannii | reverse complement strand
CCTTGACCGCTGCTGCAAAACACTGCCCAAAACCTAGTTCCTCCCTGCCAACTAGGTAACTTCCTAGCTCCAGGATATCAACGGATATCCTGGCCCCCGTGCCCAAAACCCCCAGCAACCCCGGTGCACTGATACAATCCCACACCCAAAATTTCACTTCTCTCTACAAATCCCAGAGCTCCCAAAATCCATCCCCAACCTCCCGTAGAATCGCCTCCCGTCAAACTCCTTCCCTTCCTTATCCCTCCTTCACCGACTTCCCCCGCCTCATTTACTCCCTACCTAACTCATTTATTACCTCCTTATCCTCCCTCCGTTAATTCCCCTTATCCCTCCTTTATTATTTTATCCTCATGTATTTAATATGTTATCCCTTCTTGGATACGTAACTTAATTTATCAATATAGTTTATTATCCTCCTTTTATTTCTTTACCTTATTTATTAATGAATTAATTAATACTTAAATTAATCATTGACACTCATGAATAACTAATTAATAATAATTAATTAGTAAATGTTATTTTAAGAAATAATTAAGGTTTAGCTAATCTTTTAGGACAATTATATTATTAAATTAATTATAATTAATTATCATATACACCTATTTAAGCAGGGTCGTTACAATAAATCTCTCCCCCTTTATCCTATTTATGGTGCTTCCTCGTGTACATCTAAGACATATAAGATAAGAATTCAAAAACATTCATTTTGGAGTAGAAATTACTCCTAGTCTCTAGCGAAGATACTCAAGGGCTTCCTGTGGAAACGATTTTGTAAAGATGTATGCCACTTGTTCTTTTGTTCCCACATATTCAACTCCGATGTTCTTCTCTGCGACCTTTTCCCGTAGAAAGTGATACTTGATTGGAATGTGCTTCCTCTTGGAGTGCATCACAGTGTTTTTTGAGATACTTATGGCACTTGTATTATCACAATAGATTGGAATGGATTCATCATACTCAACCTGTATATATGTCAAAGTTTGTTTCATCCAAAGAACCTGTGTACAACATGTTGCTGCTACAATATACTCTGCCTCAGATATAGATAGAGATATTGATGATTCTTTCTTTCTTAGGCATGATACTAAACACTCACCCAAGTAGAACGTTGCTCCATTGGTGCTTCGTTGGTCATCAATACAACCTGCCCAATCTACATCTGTGTAGGCAAAAAGAGATAGATCATTTCCTTTTGGATACCATAATCCAAACTCTTCTGTTCCTTTGAGATATTTGAAAATTCTCTTCACTGCTAATACATGTGATTCCTTTTGTGCTTCTTGAAATTGTGCCACTTGTCCAACTGCCTGCATTACATATGGTCTTGATGTTGTCACATATAGTGGGATTCCAATCATTGACCTATATTTCCTCTTATCTGTAGACTTTGAATCATCATCTTTTCTTAACTTGCATCTAGTTTGCATGAGAGTGATAACTGGTTTGCAATCTTCTATTCTGAACCTCTTTAACATTTCTCTGATATACTTGGTTTGAGAAATAAAAATTCCTTGGTTTCTTTGACGTATTTGAAGTCCCAGAAAGAAGGATAGTTCTCCAAGTAATGACATTTCAAATTCATTCTGCATATCCTTTTCAAATTTCTGACTTAACCTGTCATCATCATTACCAAAAATAATATCATCAACATAAATTTCAATTAATAAAATATTACCTTGAGTTACCTTGATGTAGAGGTTGTTGTCTGTGTTTCCTTTCCATAGTTTGTAGGGAGTTTTGTCATTGTTGTTTCTGAGCATTACTCTGTTTTGAATGTGAACTGATGTATGCACTGCATGTGTCCAAAAAATATCTGTCAATTTGGAATCCATTAGCATTGTTCGAGCCATTTCCTGTGTAATTATCATCCATTATGATAATGTTCCTTTGTCTCTAAATCACTCTCTGAACCAATATATGAATCCATGCTCTCGTCCACTATCATATATCTGTCCAAACCTGCTAAGTGTTCTTACGAATCCATCTCTGTCCATATTGTCCAAGACTCTACTTGCGCAACTTTCCATAATGCTAACCCATTTATAACTATACTATCATGAAGTCTTGATTAATATATCAAACTATACTTCAACTAATTGATTGCTCTGAATCTGTCTTCTCAAACTCTGCAAGATGCTCGAAGGACGGTTCTTTGGTCTGTCACAGCTATCGCATAGACTCCCCCTATATAATATTCATATTACTTGGGAGTCTCTAAGTTGGATGGCTCAGAACAATTCCTACTTTGATGTGTATTCATCATCATCTTCATTGGTAGATTCATCATCATCTTCATTGGTAGATTCATTATCTCTCTGAGATCTGACTTCTTTCTTTCTGTCTGTGGATTCATCTTTCACTACAATGCCTGAAAGTACAATCTTTTGAACCTGTTCCTTATTTACATGTCATTCCTTTCTTTCAGTTATTTTCCAAACCTTTATGTATCTGACATATTTCTTTTTCTCTGTAGAATTTTCTTCATCTCGTTTTATTGCCAATCTTGCGATCTCTGGTACCTGATATTTGTTCACCTGTTCTTCATGTTTTCTTTTCCATACTTTCTTATATCTGATATCAGTATTCTCTTTCATGGAAGTATCGATCATGCTTCTACAATCACTGGATATGTGTCCATAGTTATGACATTTGTAACACTCAATGTTACGTGCGACCACATAGACACTTCTTGCTTGAACATTTATTTTATAATCCCTACAATCTACAACCTTATGTCCAAAGTTAGTACAATACAAACAATGACCATAATATAATTTTTCATACCTGGGAGTGAATGATCTTCTTTATGGCATAGTCCTTTAGAATTTTTGCCTTGACTGATCATGATCATGATTGAAGCTTCTTTGTGGCTTGAACATGGATGGTCTTCTTGAAGATGTATCTTCGATAGTTTTCTTAGATTCTGATTGACCATGATTCCTTCCTTTGAGTACTTCTGCATAACTCGTTCTATTTTCTTCATTCTTCTTTTCTAGCAACCTAGAGTGCTTCTCTTCATTCTCTATAACTGATGTGGATGTTTCTGTCTCTTCAACGTTCTTATTGAGCTTGACGATTTTACTTCTCAATGTGACAACTTCTTCTTCAAGCTTCTCAACCTCTTCTTCTTTCTTCATTATCTGAGACTTCATGACCTCTTATGTTATCTTTGCTTCTTCAAGTTGGATTTTCAATGTAATTATTTCTTCTTCTAGTCTTCTCTCTTCTTGACCAAACTCTTCCTCTAGTTGGTTTAGGTCATTGGTTCTTTCCTTGAGATGATCCATCAATATCTTTTCTCTATTTTCCGCTTCTTCCTTTTGTGCTACTGTGTTGGCTTATAAACATTTATTTTGATATTCTAGAGTTTCTTCAATTCTTCTTGCCTCTTCTAGTTGAGCTCTTAAATTCTTGATGACCTACTGATCCTTTTCGGAACCTTGAACACTTTCCTTTTGGTTCATCAATTATTTCTTGGATGAATTGTTTTCTTCATTTTCTTTCTTTAGATATTTAATTGCACTAATCTGTTTTTCTTTGTAATAAACTTTTGCTTCTTCATACTCTTCCTCTTCTGAATCTGTCTGACATGATGAGCATATTTATTCTTATTCTATATCTGCATCTTCTTTGGCATTTTTTGAATCTGCGATGGGTGAAGAATATATGTCATGTAACTTATCCCAAAGTTTTTTTGCTGATGAACATTTACCAACCTTTTCTCTTACCAGATTAGGTAATCCTTCCCAGATGAAATCCATTGTTATTTTGTTATTCTTCCTCAATTCCTTCTTGGTTGCAGTCTTTGCCCTTTTTGAACTATCATATCTTGTAACAACTGATAGAAAAATATAATGTCCATGTGCCTGTAAAAATACTTTCATCCTTATGCTCCACATCTCATACTTAAAACCATTATTACCATTAAACATTGGTACTCCATTCTCAGAATAATCCATGATCTCCTTCCAGTGGTTAAACTGTTTCCTAAAGGAACCGGCTCTGATACCAATTGTTGGATTACTGAGAGGGGGGTGAATCAATAATAGAGCAATTTAATCATTTTTAACTATATAATCCAAGTGTTATATCAATGTATCATTATCATCCAATAACTGCAGAGTAAATAAGCAATGAAAAAATGAACAATCATACACATACACAGTACACCAGTGTTTTACGTGGAAACCCAAAGCAGGAGAAAGCCACATAATGCTTTTTCTTATATGTCTTGAATAATTACATTCATTGGAAGCACCAACTTCCTTTGTTTTCCAGCTACATCTGGAAGGAGGCTCCAACCCCCTAGTTTCTCAGGCTACAACTTGAGGGAAGCTCCAACTCCCCAATTTTCTGGTTACAACCAGAAGGAGGCTACAACCCCCTATGTTTTTCGGCTACAACCAGAAGGTGGCTACAACCACCTGTCCTTGCCCCGTCCAACCGCCCTGACGTATAAGTAGAATGATGGAACCATTGTCACACTATCACTGTGAGATATACTGTTGTAAACATGTACCAATCAAACTGCACCAAATAACCTGTACCAATAATTTGAACCATGCATCAACCTGTACCTCAAACTGTAATCAACCTGTACCATAAATAAGTGCATCAACCATGCACCAACCTATACCAAACAACCTGTAATCAACCTGTACCATAAACAAGTGCATCAACCATGCACCAACCTGTACCTCAACCTATACCATGAACAAGTGCATCAACCATGCACCAAACCTGTACAAATAACTTGTCACAATAACCTGTCACAACAACTTGTCAAAAAAACCTATCACAACAACCTGTCTCATCAATCTTATCAACCAATTCATATATACTCGCCAATATCAATCACCAAGACAAATCTCAAAGATGTGCATCAACCAAGCATAACACAACAACTCATAATCATCACCAAGATCAATATGTGCTTCTAATAATACAAGTATGCTACATCATCCATAAACCATGTGTCAACAATACTACTAACAAGTGCCTCCAACCATGTATCATGTATCAACTAATCATCAACTGTGACTCATCAATATGTACCAACATCATCAACTATACATGATCTGAATTTTATGAGCAAAACAAAATGAATACAAATTATTAATAGGTGCTTAACACAAAATAACAGAGAGACAGTAAAAATGGTTTTCTATTCAATAACGAAATAAGCTGAAACTGTAAAATGCAATGGAAACAAGCTTGCTGGAATGGTGGCGACTTATCTCTGAGAAGAGATGTGACGGAAGCGCGCATTCGCAAGAAGAATGTTACAGTAAGGCTCTGAAGGCCTTTTTTTACAATAAGCAAGAATGCCAAAAACCCTAGACATCCAAAAACCTAACCCTAAGAGATGAAGCACCAAAAGTCATGTGAGCCCCGTTTGGGTAAGTTAGTACATCAACTTCTCGGGGTCGTAACTTTTGCATATGATCTTCGTTTTAGGTGTGTGATAGCCCGTTGGAAAGGTATCGTCGAGGAGATTAATTTCAGGGGATCAATTATTCCTTTAGATATAATTAAAGAGATCTATACCGAAAAACCTTCATTTAGGCCCTCAAAATGGCCTCGAAAGTTAAAACTACTAAAAATAGTAAATTGCCAAAAATGTCAAAAACCTGTTTTGAGCCAGTTGGAAAAGGTGGGTGGCCACCGATATCCATATAGATCAATCCTCCCTCCTTAGGAAGTAATTCTCTCCATTGCGTTGAGGTCCCCCATTAGATGAGGAAATTTCTGCTGAATTTGGCCCCGGGTGAGTCACTTACCTTGGTGCAGGAGCTGCCCTGCTTTGACGACTCGATAAAGATGGATCCTTTGTTGCTGAGTGCCCTTGATATGTCTATCCATAATATGATCATTGGATCCATGTTGTATGCAGTCGGGGTTGAGCTCTGTTGGTGTCAGTTGTTCTACTACTTCTGAGGTGTCCAATAATGGTGGGAAATAAGGGCGAAGGAGATCCACGTTGAACACTGGGTGCAGGCCAAGGAAAGGAGGAATGTTGAGCTCAAAAGCATTATCCCCCATGGACTTGGTGATAGTGTATGGTCCATAATGGAGTGGGCGAAGCTTCCGATGGGGTCCTGTAAAGCGTTCTTTCTGCAAGTGCAACCAAACTTTGTTGCCCACCTGAAACTTATGCAACACCCGATGTTGATTATGGCACTATTTGTACTTGTCATTGGACTTCTATAGGATATCCTAAACCTGTTGGTGGATGTGCCGAATCCGCTCAATGAACCGGGTGGCTTTGTCAGCTTCAGTTGGAGCAGGAGATGAGTCAGTCGAGGTGACCGCAAGGGGAAGTGCAACATATATGGGACCCAATGGTTGGAATCCCAACCCCACTTGAAAGGGGCTGTGGTCGGTTGAGCTATGCAAGGCTCGGTTGTAGCTATGTTGGACATAGGGAAGGCTCTCATCCCATGTGTGAGGGTTCTTTGAATTATACATGCGAAGGATATGCACAATCATTTGATTTACAACCTCGGTTTGGCCATCTGTCTGGGGGTGGAAGGCCATGGATTTGGTGAGCTTGGTGTCCAGCAGTGACCAGAGGCTCGACTAGAATGTCTATTCAATAACAAAATAAGCTGAAACTATAAAATGCAGCAGAAACAAGCTTGCTGGAATGGTGGCGGCTTATCTCTGAGAAGAGATGTGACGACAGTGCACATTCGCAAGAAGAAGGTTAGAATGAGGCTCTGAAGGCCTTTTTTTACAATAAGCAAGAATTCCAAAAACCCTAGACATCCAAAAACCTAACCCTAGGAGATGAAGCACCAACAGTCATGTGGGCCCCGTTTGGGTAAGTTAGTACATCAACTTCCCAGGGTCGTAACTTTTGCATACAATCTCTGTTTTAGGCGTGTGATAGCCCATTGGAAAGGTATCATCGAGGAGATTCATATTGGGGGCTCAATTATTCCTTAGGCTATCAATAAAGAGATAGATACAAAAAAACCTTCATTTAGGCCCTCAAAATGGCCCCAGAAGTTAAAACTGCTAAAAATAGTAAATTGCTAAAAATGTCAGAAAACTATTTTGAGCCAATTGGAAAAGGTGGGTGGCCACCGATATCCATCTGGATAAATACACCTCATGTATGTGCCAACTCATCAACTACTTGTCTCAACCATGTACCCGACATGTACCTCAACCAAATGACCTCATCAATTTCATCGTCAAAATATGATTTGTAACTCTGTAATAGACCTGGTGTATATGATCACATACCTGCAAACCTTCCTTAATTTTAACAACACAAGACTAGCATTTTCATCAAACTTTTCTTTAGTCTCACGTGACTAGTTTTGTATTAGTCAACAACCCTAACTTGAAATAATCATAACTTTGTACCTGTAATGAATAATGATCTGAAACTGATACACAATGTTCTTCAGTGTGTTTTATACAATTCATCCAGGTGTCACTACTTGGAACCTCTCAGAAAATGATTTATAGCAAAAATGGCATACCTTGCTGAATTATGGCTTATTCTAGAGAGTGACCTTGTAGAGCGTGCCCGCACGAAATATTTGATGAATCGATCTGAAAATGTTACACATAATACTAAAGAATTTACTATAACCAAAAAATTTGGTCTTACTTAAATTGTATCTGTTATGAATAAATTATGACATTTTTCCCCGAAACACATGTTTTAGACTAGTTTCAGGACTAGCCACAAACCCTATATTCCACGGAGTGTAACTCCACAAATACAATGACCCTCAAGCTTAATTTTGTAACACAGATACTTGTATATGTTTCCTCAATGGAATAGAAATTTCATGGTCTGAATCATTCTAGCAAAGACATTATTGCGAAAATGGTGAGATGCCCTGTAAAGAACATACCTTAGAAAACATCATCAAAAGAATTTATCCTCCCTTGAATTCTAACCTTCTTTTCTTCACCTTCCCTCTGAAATTCGGCTTAGATATCATTTGATTACCTCAGTCACCTATATATATTCAATATTCTCAAGTGTGATCTAAAATGAGAGAGCCTTGCCTCTTATTTATACTCTCCAAGTAGCTTCCTTAAAAACATCTTCTAGGTCACTTTGCCCACTTTCCTTATTTTAGGGTTAACCCACTTCTAATTTCTTCCATTAAATTTATTGTTTAAATAATTTATTTTGTATTCAATTTGAATTATAGTACACTCATCATTTCACTTTATTATTTACCTTCTAAAATCTCTTAAACCACTTTGATTACTTTGACCTTTTGGGGATTCTAGATGACATCTGAGGGTCCTCCAACTTCGTAAGGCCATAACTCTCAAACCACGAGGAGTTATGTGACGTTCCACATACCAACGGAAATGGAATGACATGTACTATACATATAGAATAGTATTACCTGCAAATATATCAAAACTCATACCATTATCCATCAAACAAACTTGGGTCCATTACCCAAACCTGGGTTCTCCAACTTCTTATGGCCATAACTCTCTAACCGTGAGGAGTTATGTGATGTTCCATATACCACCAGAAATGGAATGACATGTACTATCCATATAAAATATTATCACCTTAAAATATATTAAAATGCATACCATTATACATGAAACAACCTTGGGTCCATTACCCAAACCTTTGTGCTACCAGAATTCGCTACTAGACTTTCTCCAAGGGTTGACATCAATCACTAAGGGGTTGACATCAATAACTAAGGGTTGACATAAATCTACAATATCACTCTCCAATAGTTGACATAAATGACAACCAACAATCCATACCAACTATCCATTAACCTAAGCTAATTGCCTGACAGTTATAATCTTCATATCTTCTAAATATAAAATCAGAAGGGAATTCTTCATGTACATATGATTTTCTATATTGGTCGACTTCAAATGTACATTGAAAATATATTTGGTATCATGCCTATAAAATAATATGTTGTATAAACATACATATTCCATCATATTAGCTTCTATCCGAGCATGTTTTTTTTATCTAATAAAGGCTAAATTCCTAATTTCAGAGGAAAAGTAGGCCACAACCTCTTTGAATTTTGACTTAATTGTTCAGTAATCCCTATGACAATTATTTGATATGCAATCTCTTTGAGTGTTAATCTATCATGTATGTATTTGGGAAACAAATGGGGTCCTGCACCACGTCCGTATATTTTGAAATAGGATAAGGATTCATCAATATACAAATCACCTATATTCTTTGAACATTTTTTCCTCCTTGGTGATCCTTGGAGTTGGTTTGTCAAAAATAAAATCATGTAAAGGGGCCATGAAATATTCACATATGTCATATAAATGATTTTTACATATGTTGTTCCATTACACTTAGTAGTAAAAATGGATTACTTTTTCATGTGATGACCAACTCCTTTTCATTAGTGACAAAGGAGTGGTGACAAATACAACATCTATCAAGTAGGATGAAATGAAGAATCAAACACCAAACCCTGGAGGGGATTCCAATGATCTCTTGACTACTTGAAGGATGTTGACAGACAAGATATCTACCTAGTTAAGTATCTTCTCCTTTCTAACAATTTGATGTAATAGGGAAAACCATTCCAATTTGAAATATTGTGGGATTTTCTCACCATAAATTCTACATATCATAGTGATAGCTATTGTATGTGGCCTTTTGAACATTTGAATTGGATATAGTTTGTTTAGTCTGGTCTTGAAGGATTTTGGGTCATAACACCAGTTTTTAATCAATTTATTCGTTCTTCTTTTCTTTCCTTTAAACTTATTCTCCTCAAATTGTTGTAAATTTTTTCTATCTAAATAGACCTCTGGAGTTTCTAGCTTGTACATCTTAGCAATATCATATGGCCTAAATGATCCCACCACTTGTTGTGCATGATTGTTTATTGTACATGTTGTAATATTGACATGAGAGATTATCCAATGTACCATGTCATAATATGGAAGAATAGTTGTCCTAAAAACTACCTTATGTAGGCCTCATATTTTGATGTCTTTAAAGTCATCCTCATCTCACTCATACTCGTCTTCAAATTTACCAGTTTCCAAAAACTAATTAATTTCTTCCCATTCTAGACAATTCTTTAACCATGTCATGTAATTAGTATTTGCATAAAAGTCTACATTTGGGTTATGTTCTTCACTGTGTTCCTTATCCTCAGGGTATTCCATCCTCATTTGCGTCCCTTTTTCCTTAGGCTCAGTAGCTTTAACCTGTTTTGATTTTCCCTTTCTCAACATTTTCCCTGTAAAGAGTTGAATTCAAAAGGAAATTACTCCAAACCCTTAACAATATTTGAATAAATTAACAAACAATGAAAATAAGTGATTGAAAATTCTTTCCAAAGAAATTAACTCATGAACTAATTATGTCTTATTTCAACGGTTAACAGAGTTCAAACAATGTTTAAATGTAAGGATAATCTACTGACTGGCGTTCAAGAGTGCAGAGCAACAATTTTATCATGGATAGGAATGAGTTTTAATTTCTATATATTTTGAAGTGACATACATCAATTTCGATTTATTTCATGCACGACGAATTAATCTCAAAATTTAAAAATAGTCGACGTTTAAGAATATTAAGGATAATCTACTGACTGGATTTTCCTTGATTATTGTTGTTTCCCTAGGTGGTGTGGGTGGTGACATACAACAACATTAGCTATTATTTATTCTTTATTTAACTCTTCAACATGTTTTTGTTTTGAGTCATTTAGCTCCTTAGATTCTTCTTCCTTTTTATTCCCTTCTTGGGGCTTTGCT
The DNA here is from genome assembly GCA_009831015.1 of Picea engelmannii. Lineage (NCBI taxonomy): Eukaryota > Viridiplantae > Streptophyta > Pinopsida > Pinales > Pinaceae > Picea > Picea engelmannii. The sequence continues at coordinate 77,808 of ML841673.1, read as the reverse complement.
TCATGTGCTTCTGTAGGCTCTTCTTCTGATTTAAACTTAGACTCTTCATATGATGTGTCATTAGGTGCTACAATTAGTTCCCTTGCAAGGACTTCTTCAAGTTCCCCCCTTGGGACCTTCTTATTTAGTAAGATAAATATCATGCAATGTAATTTTAGTTTTCTTGTACCAAAGCTTCAAAAACGTCTTTTGCGCATTAATATTAATTGTACCAATTGAGTCCATCCAAGGATATCCCAAAATAATGTTCACACCATCCATATCTATAGTGTGAAAAATTGAATGAAACACATATTTGTCCATGGTAATCTTCAAATATATAAAAATTTGAACATTCTCACCCTCAACCTATGTGTTACACACCTAAATGATGCACCACCAAATGTCATACTTAAGTGTCGTAAGTGTTGTATGCACCTTACTAAGTGTTGCATGCACTTTATCAAGTGTCATATGAACCTTACTAAGTGTCACATGCACTTTATTAAGTGTCACAACTTTGACACCATGGAAGAACATTTTTCATAATCCCTAAGTCATTGTGGAGGAGAAAACCCATCATAAGAAGGTCGAAACAATGCCTTTTACCTTGTGATTTTAACCATTTTTTAAGGTTAATGCTCTCCTGCCCATGTGTAGGGAGCATTGAACTATTTTCAACACTCCCCTTCCCATGTATAGGGAGCGTTATCAACGCCTTGTGCTTAGTGTTGGGGGAGCATTGAAGTGATTAGAGGGAGTTATAACTAATCCACCTTATTATAAGGGTCAGTTCTGAGAGGATGAGGTCAAATATTCAAGTCAATTATCGTGGACCCATATTAAGTAAACTAAATATCCACGAGATAAGATAAATCTCAACTTATGGAACAAAATCCTCAACCATTTCCTGAGATAGTTCATGATGGTTAAGCCTCCAAACTCCGATATAATGAGTGCATTCCAAAGTGAAAGGGGAGGATAATCCATGAGAGCATCATACTTTTGATCATGAAGCATTCAAGAGAGGGATGGCTAGGAGAGCTTTGGAGGAGCTGCTACAACATCTACTTTTATTGTAAGTGCTTCATTATGGATTTCCATTAATACATAACTTGGCCTATTCCCTTCATATTTTGTGTCACTTGTTACATACATGTCTATTGTTGTTAAAATAATAATAGATAGATCTATTGTCACCTAAAAATATAGAGTAGAAGAAAGGATATTCCTCTTTGTTCATTGCAGGTCATATCTTGCGCCTAGGAGCTTGGTCAACAAGGTCAAAGGTTGCAACAATGAGGAAAACCATTGTAAAACGTTATTTCATCCATCTCTTTCCTCTCACTATGATTGTCAAAGTAGGTATAAAGGGAAGTTAGTGTCCATTTGTTTCCTTCTGTATTTAGATCAGAGAAGGGGTCTTGATCCAAAGGGGGGTTTCACATGTCCGCAGGGGGGAATTTACAACAAAACTATGTTCTTTGAATATGTTTTGCAAGAACTTGCAATCTTTTAGCCAAGTTAACATTGGTGAAATTATGTTTGCTACTAGGGTTTATAGAAATAATATTTTTTTTATGTTGAATACATCCATGATGTAACATCCCACTCTTGTGTGCACTGAGCGAACTTAGTCTTTGAGGACACTTGCTTGCAAGTGATCCAGATTATTATACGATTGGTCCTTTGATTATGATTATGAGATATTATGGATTTGATGCTATGTTATTGGGTTGTATTACATAGACAAGTTCTATTGACTGGGTTCTCCTGAGTGTGCATGACTTTGGACCTCGAGGATGCAGAGGCATCAATGAAACCCCTTGGACTCTGGATCGAGTCAGGGAGTGGAATGTTGGGTTGAATATTGTTGATGTGACTTATGTACATATGATTAGATGTTACGATGATTTATTATTATTGCTGACATGATTTTTTGATGGATACAGGATGACGATATCTTGTCGACCAGACTCACATGTGGAGTAGAGGGGTCACGCAGGACAACCAGAGACTTTGAGGGAGAGGTGTGGAAAAATCCATGCCACAACCTATTGGCACTCTCATCGTGGCTCGACCTGTAGGTTAACGATTACCTAGTTCGAGAAGACTCATGATGTCATGAGGGCGGATTGTGACAGTCGCTCACGATGATTATAAGGGGCACGCAATAAGGCAGGGGCCTTATTCCTTAGAGGCACTAAGTCTCCCACAATATCACTTGGCGGAGTATTGACTCTAGGGGTTTGATGTCTACCAAAATCATTCAAGAGGCGAGTGGAACCCTTGGAGCACGTAGTGCGTCTTGAAGGGAACGTCGCGCAAGGAAAAATGAAAGAGGCGAGTGGCACCCTTGAAGCATGTAGTGCATCTTGAAGGGCATGTCGCGCAAGGAAAACATAAAGAGTTGAGTGGCACCCATGGAGCACCTAGTGCGGCCTGAAGGGAACTTCACGATTTTAACTGGTAAGTGAATAAACCTAGTCGGCCTTAAAATGAATGATGTGATATGTAAGATTTAAAAACAATTTTCCCTAATAAAAATGTTGCCCAACCTAGTGAAATTAAAACCTAGGTCTAAGTAGAACATGTGGTAATAATAATAATAATAATAATAAAAATAAACATGTAACCAAAAGGGGGGTAAAAAGTTCAAATTTATTTATTAAAGTCAAAATTATAATGAAGGATTAAAATTTTAAAAAGGGAAATGGTTGTTTTTATCTATTTTTTTGCTAATTTAATTTTAGTTAAAAGGAAAAGATGGTAAATGGTTGTTTCATCTGCACTTGCTAAATTAATTTTTAATTAAAGAAGAAAAAGGGTAAATGGTTGTTTTATCTACACTTGCTAAATTGATTTTTAGTTAAAAAGGAAAAAGAGGGAAACTTAAAAGAAATAGGAAACTTAAAGAAAAAGGGGAAACCTAAAGAAAAGGGGAAACGTAAAGAAAAAGTTTAATGTTTAACTTAGTAAGGAATCTTGCCTTAGGAACTTGCTATTTATGAACTCAACTAGGAATTAAGTAAGGCGTAAGTCATTTAAGATTTGTAAGGGAATATTGGGACACCGAGGAGCATTTTTAGGAATGCTTTTAGGTGGGTGAGGGAAATAGGAATAATTAATTAATTAATTAAATTAATTTTCTAGTGCAACTAGGGGATCAAGCAACATGCGTACGGGGGAGGTTTTTCCTAATTAATTAAATGAAAAAGGAATTTAATGAATATTTGGGAAACTATTACTTGAAAACTTTATAAAAAGGATGGAGGAAGAGGAGGAAAAGTATGGATCTGATATTTTTGTGTAACGTTATGCTGCTGAATTTTTACCTTGACTGAACTTTCTCTTGTGGGAGTTGGGATACCCAGCTCAAGTAACGAGTGGTAGCTCAACCTTGAGAGGCGCGCTGGGTGCTAGCGGTTCTTTAGTAATGTGTGTGTAGCCCCTTTGTGGCTCGGGGGGCTCAGGGGGAAGAATAGTACCCCTAGCGTTGGCTAGGAGGTACCGGTGAGGTCACATCGGTTGGAAAGTGAGAGCTGGATGGAGCGCGTGCAGGACAACGAATCAGAGCTTTCACATTTGGCTACGGTACGCATGTGTATATTTTTGAATGGTAATTAATATTGTTCCTGCGACTTCATTATTGTACTTCTATTGTGTTAAAGATTATGTTTTATTCAATGTTTTATAATCAAATAACTTAAAGTCATCCTAACCTTATGCTCACTTTATTTTGAATTGATTTCCCTTGGTGAACCCAAACTCTTATTGCAATGACTCCTCTGCGTTTGTTTTTATTGATTATTATGAAGAAAAAATTGTGTTTTTATTTTTCTTCCCTTATCCCTTTAGTTATTAGTCTATGCCTGAGCAGTCGTCCAGGAGCCGAATCGGCGGTCATCACTCCAGTGTTTAAATACCTATAGATTCAAATGCCCTGCTTTCCTATGCATGAATAATAAGTGAAGGGTAAATTTCTCCCAGCTATATATCCCTTACTTATCATTGTGTTTTTCTCTTATGATTAATCCCTGATCCTTGCACCTTCTTGTGAATGAGTATCCTTGAGTTGATTGATTCATTGCTGAATGATTAGTCCTTGTGCCTTCTTCTGAATGATTATCTATGTGTTTCACTTGAAGGATTATCTTTGTGTTTTTATCTCGGTGTTTTTATTTATCTCTGTGTTTTTGTCTCTACACTTTAACAAACTTATCTCTGCGTCCAATTTATACCTGCGTTCAACTCATCCCAGCGTTCCAATCATATCGATTTCAATAAATCTTTGCGTTTAAACAAAATTGCCTCTGCTCGTATGATTTTTATGATGGTCCTTGATGGTTTTGTGGATGCAATTCTGACCTTGGCATCGAATCCTTGCCTTGCATATTTTATTCGATACCTAGCCTAAACGTTGTCATATTTGGGCATTATTCACTTGTTGAGTATTTATTTATTTGGAGAATGAATTAAGTTTAGGGGCAGTATTATGGTTCACGTTTTGGGACTTAGGGCGACATGCTCTTGATGAGATAATGGCTCATTGTTTCTTGTCACTGCATTCCTCTCCTTTTGCTATGCTCTCAGTCCACTTTCTAGTCTTGATGGAAATGTTGTTATGATGCAATCATGTTTATAGTTTTGGTTTGAGTTTTGCAATTACAGTTCTGTTCTAAACTCAAACTTATGCCGGTCCTCTAGGTTTCATGTTGCATTCATTCCATTCTGGTTTGTTTTTCGAAATAAATTGAATCTTTACCTTTGAAGAAATAGATGTGGCCTTTGGCCCATCTCCCACAAGTTTTATTGCTGCTCATAAATTGATGAGCTCGACTGTATAACTGTCGACAATGATTTACCTTTGAAAATGTTATATATATATATATATATATTGATAACTCCTTGTTAATTCCTTTACATATGATTAATTATGTTTTAATGGACAACGACTTCATAGTTAGTGTATCCTTTTCATTGTTAGACAATGATTCCTTCTTACATTTAAAAGACAACAAATATATTGAGAGGTTAAAAGATAGCGATTTAAATGAATAGTCTACGTTTTTCCTTCTGACATGTCTGTGTTTTTAATGGCTTGAATAATGACTTTAAATTACTATGCGATTTTCCTATTATGGACAATGATTTACCCAGCTTCACATAGTGTTTCCCATAATGATTATTGTTAGACACCTACCTATGATAGACAACGATTTTATATCTTCACCAATTAATAGACTGGTTAATGTACAACGAATTTATACAATGGAATGACAACAAATTAATTGTTGCGTTTGTGACTATGTAACAACTGGGTTTTTTTCTTGTGTAATTGGTTGGTTGTAATTATTGCATTGTATGATGTGTATGACAATGATCTTCCATTTTGGTATTAATGATTGACTGACGACGATATCCTATAGTGAATGGACAACGATTTCATTCATATAATAGACCACAATGCCATGTGTTAATAGTCAACGATACTGTGTTAGACAATTATTCATCAATCCGACAACGAATTAATGTTGATAGCGATTTATTGATTGATAGTCATAGTTTTAATTGTATATTTTACACAGTAATTTTTATAGACAACAATAATTTATTTTATATTTTTCTTTACACAACGATATCATACCTTTTTAGACAACAAATGGATGGTTGATAGCGTTTTTATATAGATACAATAACACGATTTAGTAGCCCCCAAGCGAATACTAAATAGACAATGATATTGTTTAATAGACAACATTGATATGTCTTCACTTTGATAGGTAATAATGGATAACGAATTTTGGTTATGTACTAATGGATAATGTTTCCTGATATGATTTATGGATAGTGCTTGTTTTCTGATATGATTTATGGATAGTGTTTTGTTTTTGAATTGTATTTACCACAATGAATATTAATGGACCAAAATATTATTATGGGACAATGATATCGTTGTTAGATATAATAGGTCACATTTGTGATAACATTTATTGTCACATTTATGATAACATTTATGGTCACATTTATGATAATGGTAACATTTATAATAGTTCACTCCTTCACACTTAGACATCTTGCTTAACAAATAATGGTTTTTGGTTTGTTGGTGAAGTCATTTAATAGCTTGCACAATTTTAATTTGAGTAATGTCATATCACATCTTGTCGAATTGTTGCTTGGGCGTGTGTGTATAGTCTTCTTGTCAATTAATTCAGTGTCCTAGTGCGTTGAATTTTTCTTGGGTTATTGGTCCAGATAGGTTATGTTGCGCCAGGGTTATTGTCAAGCCTATCGCCTTGTGATGGCATGATTCCTGATGAGGGGATCATTATGCGCTCTAATGGATAGAGGCAATTGATAACTTGGTCGGAGTCTGTGCTTCCCGATGTGGGCATTTGTTCATTGTAAGTGATGTTGGTACTTGGTTTTGTAACTCCTTAATGTGTTTGGTTTTACGCGTCGTAGAGCTATCTAGTTATTGGTCATTGAAGCCATTGTGTCGGGTTTGATGATGTTGACCTTTAGCTAGTATGCGTTGTCTTGCTTGTGTCGGGTGGGTAGCCATTTTTATTTGTCTATTGATTATCGCATGTTTCGTCCAATTGCATGATGTGCTAGTATGTTGTGTCATTTTTGTTTGTTGCCTGAATGTGTAAGTTGTGTTCATCGTCTCGTTGTGTTGATTAATTGTTGTCGTCGATTGCCTTCCTTCTTAAACCAAAAAAAAAAATCACTCTGTGCGTCGCATGTAGTCGTAACGAATGGGATCGTTACATATGGTATCAGAGCGGGTTCGACCCGCGACTTGGGATCACTATGGCTCCCGTTGATTTGATATTTGATTATAATGTTGCTAATTAAGTTGATTTGTATTCGTTCAGGTAATCATGGTTATAGAACGTTGCGGATGCAGATGATGGGGTGTTAGGGGAGGAGGCGCAATGCCCCCTGTAGCATCCACGCCTGAGGGGTCTAACCCCCAGGGAGACGAACAGGTTGTCGGGAAAGAACATATAGCGGTGGGCGATGTGGTTGGGCTGATGAGGTCCTTTCAATGGATGTCTGAGGCACTGATCAATCGTTTGGATAGAGATGAGGCCAGGGTGTCGACACCCCTTGAAGGTCCACCACGAACTCCGATCAGTACTGGTAGCATTCACCGCACACTCGAGAAGGTCAAATTTCCCGAGTTCTTTAGTGCCCCGGTTAGCACAACCGTCGAGGCATAGTCAAAGAATATGGTGATGTGCTTTGCACTTTGCGACTATACCTCCAATATGAAGGTCTGCATGGCGATATTTCAACTAAAGGGGAGCACTCTTCTATGGTGGAAGATGCTCCTGCCATAATTGAACATGGTCGTCGAAGACGTGTCATGGGAACTATTTGAGGAATGGTTTCGAGATAGGTATCTATCAGAGGAATTCATTGAGCGTCAGCTCAATGAGTTCAATGCCTTGCGACAGGGTGGTCGTACGGTGCCCGAGTACGAGGCCCGTTTTATGGAGTTGCTTCGGTATTCTCCGCACCCGAATACCGAGAAACTTAAGGTCAACAACTTCTTGTTTGGCCTTAATGTCAACATTCATGTAGGACTCCAGAAGGCCCTCATAGCAAAGGAGAAGCTTATCGGTGAGGTTCAGAGTAGGACTCCAGGAATATCCGCAGGGCAAGTGTCATCTGGTGCACAGCAGCATCAGACACCAGCTAGAAAGTCACCAGGATATCGTGGCTTCCAGAGAGGATCCACTTTAACTACACCTTAGTGACCTACACTGCAACAGAGGACTCCTTACCGAAGACCACAACACCAACACCAACATCGATCGCAACAACAACAGTTTAGGCATGTTCAACAGAACAGACCAGGGTTCCAGATCGGTGGGTCGTCAGCTTCTACTTCGGGTACCAGGAGTACTAGACCGAAGAAAGGGTGTTGGACATGTGGGGAGCCACATTACTAGCATGACTGCCCATTGGAGAGGACTAGATCATATGGATCAGTAGGACCCACTACCGTGGGAGATTTGGGCATGGCCCATCAGATTCATGCAGTGGTGAATAACTGCCAGGAAAAGCACCAGTCGACTGTGCTCGAGATGTCAGGTACCATCGCTGACCATACCCTTAGTATTTTGATAAATCTTGATGCTACCAAGAGTTTCATTTATGGTGCAGCGCTAAGAAGGATTAAGGTAAAGGTAGTCGAACAAGATGAGTTTAGCTTTGTAGAAATGGATTTGGGAGCCAAACAAAAGGTTGGAGGGAAGGTTACGGGTTGTAGCCTTAACCTGGGAGAGTTTGTCACCAGGGCCAACCTGTATGTCACAATCCTAGGATCTTATAATGTCGTGATCGGTATGGACTGGTTAGAATCACATGAGGCGATACTCAACTGTAAGATGAAACAATTAAGCTTGGTCAATGATGAGGGACAGAGACATGTGATTGTAGTTCAGAACCAGGGAGTTTCCCTGAGGTTCATCTCTTCCTTATAGCTACGAAAGAGCATGCGCAAGGGATGTAAGCTTTATGCGATCCTTGCATTAGACGAGAAGGGAGTAGCTGAAGGTCTAGAACACCTTCCGGTGGTGAGAGCCTTTGAGGACATATTCCCTGAGGAGTTACTTGGGATGTTTCCAGAGAGGAAATTGGAATTTACCATAGACTTAATACCGAGAACTGAACCGATAGCAAGAACGCCTTATCGGATGTTAACCCCAGATTTAAAAGAGTTGAGAATGCAACTGAAGGAATTGTTGGACCTGGGAGTTATACATCCAAGTGTGTCACCATGGGGTGCACCGGTTATCTTCATACGAAAGAAGGATGGGTAGTGGAGACTCTTCATTGACTATAGTGAATTGAACAAGGAAACGATCAAGAATCAATATTTGTTGCCAAGGATTGATGATCTGTTTGATCAGATGAAGGGTGCGACTGTGTTTTCAAAGATCAACTTGAGATTAGGGTATCACCAGTTACGGATCAAGGAGGATGACGTCCCCAAGATCACCTTTAAGAAGAGATTTGGACATTACAATTTTATTGTTTTACCTTTTGGACTAACAAACGCCCCTAGGGTATTTATGAGTTTGATGAACGGGGTGTTCCGTGAATACTTGGACAAGTTCGTCCAAGTATTCATTGAAAATATTTTCATTTAGTCTTAGATGATGGAGGAGGATGATGAACACTTGCGCTTGGTACTACAGTGTCTGCGAGAGAACAAATTGTATGGGAAATTGTCTAAATGCTCGTTTTATCAATCAAAGATTCACTACTTAGGGCATGTCATCTCCGACGAAGGTATCGTCGTGGATCCAACAAAGGTCGAGGCTATTATGGAATGGAATGTGTCAACGAATGTCCCAGAAGCGTGTAGTTTCAGGGGTTTAGCGGGATACTATCAACAGTTCGTCAAGGGATTTTCGAAGATAGCAAATCTGATTACGGAATTGCAAAAGAAGAACAAGAAGTTTGTTTGCACCAAGAAATGTGCAGAGGAATTTTAGAGGCTCAAGGAGTTGTTGATGACAACACCAATACTAAAGGTCCTAGACATGGACGCGAACTTCTTGGTATGCATTGACGCATCCAAGGAAGGATTAGGCGGAGTCTTGATGCAAGACGATCAAGTGATCGCTTACATCTCGAGAAAGTTGAGAAGGCATGAGGAGAACTATGAAACACACGATTTGGAGTTGTTAGCCATTATATATGCCTTGAGATTTTGGAGACACTACCTTATTGGACGAAAATTCAAACTAAAAATAGACCATTGTGGACTACAACACATCTTTACGCAAAGTGACTTGAATGCACGACAAGGAAATTGGTCGGAATTGCTTAGCGAGTACGATTTCGAGATTACTTACATAAAAGGTACAGTGAACAGAGTGGTGGATGCGTTGAGTTGGAGACCAGGCATCATTTTTGTGATGCCTATTCAGACGAATCTATGTGAAAATATTCTAACTTTACCGCGCGACGATGACTGGTACAAAGAGGTCAAGGGTTTTATCGGACAAAACACAATGATGGTACCCAGATTTGAATGATTTAAGTCGGACGACGACGGATTATTGAGATTTAAAAATCGAAATTGTGTACCACCGAACGACGAATTGAGGAGTTTGATCCTAAACGAGGCTCACATAGCAGTGTACATGGCTCACCCGGGAGTCACGAAGATGAGGGCAGAACTTAAATCCTTATTCTTCTGGAAAGGAATGAAGGCAATCATAGTCAACTACGTGGCACGATGTCTAGAATGTCAACAGGTGAAGGCTGAACATAGAAATATGGTAGGATTACTACAACCACACGCAATTTCAGAATCGAAATTGGAGGTCATTTCGATGGATTTCATTGTTGGATTGCCACTGACGGCAAGGAGACACGACTTGATTTTGTGGTAGTCTACACTCTGACGAAGAGTGTTCATTTTATTCATGTGTGTACGACATATCAGGCACCTGACATAGCTAGAGTTTTCATCAGTGAGATTGTGAGGCTGCATGGCATGCCTAAGAGGATTATATCCGATCGAGGATCGATGTTTACTGGACGATTTTGGACTAGTTTCCAAGATGCCTTGGGAACCCAACTTAACTTTAGTACCATGTATCACCCAGAGACAAACAAGCAGACCGAACGAACAAACCAAATCTTGGAGGATATGTTGCACATGTATGTAATGGACCAAAAGAAGCGTTGGGAAGAATTCTTTCCACTGGTAGAATTCGCATATAATAACAGTTATCAAAGCACCATTATGATGGCGCCTTTCGAGTTTATTTATGGGCGACTGTGTCAGAGGTCTTTGAGTTGGGATCGGCTTGAGGACAGGGTCCTGGTGGGACCAGAAGCGATCCAAGAAATGGAAGATCAAATGCAAACTATAAGTCTAAGGATCAAGGAAGCGCAGGATCGACAGAAGAGTTATGTCGATGCGCATCATGTCGATCGTAGTTACGAAGTTGGTGATCGAGTCTTCTTGCAGGTGAAATCGCATAAGAGTTCGATCAAGTTTGGAAAGGGTGATAAACTCTCTCCTAGGTTTGTGGGACCTTTCAATATTGTGGAGAAGAAGGGGTTCGTGGCCTATCGACTAGCCTTGCCTGATTCTTTGAGGCGTATGCACGATGTTTTTCATGTATCTGTTTTGACATGTTATATTAGTGATCCTACACATGATATTGACATGAGTTCCTTGTAGGTATCTTATGAGGGTGCTCTCACGGCTAAGCCAATCCACATCCTATACCATCGCATTCGATAGCTATGACGTCGAACCGTAGATCAAGTCAAGTTTCAATGGGACAACTATAGTCCGCACTTGGTAACCTAGGAGGACGCATATTATTACATGGGACTTATGTACACATTATTATATGTTACGATGATTTATTATTATTGCTGACATGATTCGGTGATGGATGCAGGCTGACGATAGATTTCCGACTAGAATCACATGTGGAGTAGAGGGGTCACGCAGGACAACCAGATACTTTGAGGGAGAGGTGTGGCAACAAACCTGCCACAACCTACTCGCACTCACGTTGTGGCTCAAACTGTAGGTTAAATATTACCTAGTTCGAGAAGACCCACGATGTCGTGAGGGTAGACTGTGACAGTCGCTCATGATGATTCTAAGGGGCATGCAATAAGGCAGGGGCATTATTCCTTAGAGACCCTTAGTCTCCCACAAGATCACCTAGCAGAGTATTGACTCCATGGGTTTGATGTCTACCAAACTCAGTCAAGAGGCGAGTGGCACCCTTGGAGCACATAGTGCATCTTGAAGGGCACGTCACGCAAAGAAAACAGAAAGAGGTGAGTGGCACCCTTGGAGCACGCAGTGTGTCTTGAAGGGCATGTCACTCAAGGAAAATGAAAAGAGGCAAGTGGCACCCTTGGAGCACCTAGTGCGTCTTGAAGGTCACGTCGCGATTTTAACTAGTAAGTGAATAAACCTAGTCGTCCTTAAAATGAATGATGTGATAAGTAAGTTAAAAGCAATTTTCCCTAATAAAAATGTCGCCCAACCTAGTGAAATTAAAACCTAGGTCTAAGTAGAAAATGTGGTCATAAAAATAAAACTAAACATGTAAGCAAAAGGGGGGTAATAAATTCAAATTTATTTATTAAAGTCAAAATTATAATGGAGGATTAAAATTTTAAAAAGGGAAATGGTTGTTTTTATCTATTTTGTTGCTAATTTAATTTTAGTTAAAAATAAAAGAGGGTAAATGGTTGTTTCATCTACACTTGCTAAATTATTTTTTAATTAAAGAAGAAAAAGGGTAAATGGTTGTTTTATCTACACTTGCTAAATTGATTTTTAGTTAAAAAGGAAAAGAGGGAAACTTAAAAGAAATAGGAAACTTAAAGAAAAAGGGGAAACCTAAAGAAAAATATGAATGTCTAACTTAGTAAGGAATCTTGCCTTAGGAACTTGTTATTTATGAACTCAACTAGGAATTAAGTAAGGCGTATGTCATTTAAGATTTGTAAGGGAATATTGGGACACCAAGGAGCATTTTTAGGAATGCTTTTAGGCGGGTGAGGGAAATAGGAATAATTAATTAATTCATTAAATTAATTTTCTAGTGCAACTAGGGGATCGGGCGACATGTGTACGGGGGAGGTTTTTCCTAATTAATTAAATGAAAAAGGAATTTAATGAAGATTTCGGAAACTAATTACTTGAAAACTCTATAAAAAGGATGGAGGAGGAGTATGGATCTGATCTTTTTGCGTAATATTACGCTACTGAATTTTTACCTTGACTGAACTTTCTCTTGTGAGAGTTGGGATACCCATCTCCGGTAATGAGTGGTAGTTCAACCTTGCGAGGTGATCTGGGTGCTAACAGTTCTCTGGTATTGTGTGTATGGCCCCTTTGTGGCTCAGGGGGCTCAGGGGGAAGAAGAGTACCCCTAGCGTTGGCTGGGAGGTACAGATGAGGTCACATCAGTTGGCAAGTGGGAGCTAGATGGAGCGCGTGCGGGACAATGACTCGGAGCTTTTACATTTGGCTACAGTACACATGTGTATATTTTTGAATGGTAGTTAATATTTTTCTTGCACCTTCATTACTGTACTTCTACTGTGTTAAAGATTATGTTTTATTCAGTGTTTTATAATCAAATAACATAAAGTCATCCCAGCCTTATGCTCATTGTATTTTGAATTGATTTCCCTTAGTGAACCCAAACTCTTATTGCAATGACTCCTCTGCATTTGTTTTTATTGATTATTACGAAGAAAAAATTGTGTTTTTATTTTTTGTCCCTTATCCCTTTAGTTTTTAGTACGTGCCTAAACAGTCGGTCAGGAGCCGAATCGACGGTTGTCACTACGATGTTTAAATACCTATAGATTCAAATCCATTGCTTTCCTATGCATGGATAATAAGTAAAGGATAAATTTCACCCAGCTATCTATCCCTTACTTATCATTGTGTTTTTCTCTTATGATTAATCCTTGATCCTTGCGCCTTTTTGTGAATGAGTATCCTTGCGTTGATTGATTCATTGTTGAATGATTAGTCCTTGTTCCTTCTTCTGAATGATTATATTTTCCCTTCACTTGAAGTGTTATCTCCATGTTTTTGTCTCGGTGTTTTTATTTATCTCTATGTTTTTATCTCGGTGTTTTTATTTATCTCTGTGTTTTTGTCTCTCCACTTTAACAAAATTATCTCTGTGTCCAATTTATACCCACGTTCAACTCATCCCAATGTTCTAATCATATTGATTTCAATAAATCTTTGTGTTTAAACAAACTTACCTCTACTCATATGATTTTTATGATGGTCCTTGATGGTTTTATGGATGCAATTCTGACCTGGGCATCGAATTCTTGCCTTGCATATTTTATTAGATACCTAGCCTAAACATTGTCATATTTGGGCATCATTCACTTTTTGAGTATTTATTTATCTGGAAAATGAATTAAGTTTAGGGGCAGTATTATGGTTCACATTTTGGGACTTAGGGTGGCTTTCTCTTAATGAGATAATGGCTCATTGTTTCTTGTCACTGCATTCCTCTCCTTTTTCTATGCTCTCACTCCACTTGCCAGTCTTGCTGGCAATGTTTTTTTTGACGAAAACGGTTATGGTTTATATTAGAGGGGTGGAAAAGCCACAGAATCTGTTACAAAATGCCCCGAGTTTCTTCGGGCCTACAGATCAAAATACAAATGTTATGCAACACTGTTTCAGCATAATATCTAGCGTTGTTTCAGCATAATTTCCAGCACTGTGTCCCCAGCGCTTTGTTTTATCATATGTAACAACACTGTATTTCAGCAATTGTTCCAGCACTGTGTTTTAGCATTGTGTTTCAGCTGTTACAGCACTATGTTTCAGCTATTACAACACTGTGTTTCAGCATAAGAACTAGCTCTGTTTCAGCACTGTGAGTCAGCATCTTTGTTTCAGCAACTGTGTTCCATCATTTCAGTTCCAGCATCTGTGTTTCAGCATCTGTGTTTCATCATCTGTGTTCCAGCTTTGTTTCAGCACTGTGTTCCAGCATCTGTTTAAGCTCTGTTTCAGCATCTATGTTCCAGCATCTGTGTTCCAGCATCTGTATTCCAGCATCTGTGTTCCAGCAGTTGTGTTCTAGCATCTGTGTTTCATCTTCTGCGTTTCAGCATCTGTGTTCCAGCAGTTGTGTTCCAGCATCTGTGTTCCAGCAGTTGTGTTCCAGCATCTGTGTTCCAGCAGGTGTGTTTCAGCAACTGTGTTCCAGCTCTGATTTTTTCCGCGCTGTGTTTTGTGTGCCCTTGAGCTGCAATGGGTCATGGGATTTCCACATTTTCAATGATGCCATTGACTGACAGCTCTCCAACATCCAATAGAACGCCTTTGTTGGCTTCTTTATCAACATTTCGATTTAAGTCCCTTAAAACGTGATAGCAGTGATAGGTGTTCAAATTCCTTAATAGGAGGTGGATTTTATCAAGGAGGTTGTTGAGGTGGATGCTTTGGGTTATGGATCTCTTGATAATAGCCTGTATGATTATTATGGAATCACCTATTATTGCCAAGTCCTGTATTCTGAGGTTGATTGCCAATTTCAAACCTTGCCAGAGTGCCAAGGCTTCGGCTCGGTTGTTGGACTCTATGTCGAGTCCAATGGCATAATGCGTTGCTTTGTCTTGTCTGGGATCTTCAATGATGCCCCCTCCCCCAGCCTGGCCTGGATTCCCTTTCGAGGCCCCATCAAAGTAGAGGATGGGCGTTTTAATTTTGCTTTTCCATTTGGCAAATTCCATTTCATTTTCCCTGATCTCCCAGCTTTCATGCATTGGGTGACTTCCTTGCTGGCTTCCTAACCCTGGTGTTATAAGCAAAATCTGTCCGTAGGGACGGATCCGACCTATCCGGCTGTGAAGCCGATTACAACCCCTTTGGTAGCTCGGCACGAGGCAGAGGCTACCCGCACCTCAAGTGGTCCTTCGCCTGAGGCGGTAAAGAAGGGGAAGAAGAAAGGTGAAATACTTACAAAAAGTCGTTCTCAGGACCACCCACCCTGGGTGTTATCCTTC
>ML841673.1:40198-56886 GCA_009831015.1 Picea engelmannii | reverse complement strand
CTTACCCAGACCGGGACATCCTTGGGGACTTCTGAAGCAGGGTCAAAGTTCGGGGTCCATCTGTTTAGGTAAAGTCCTTGAGTGCCCATGAAGTATGGGCCGTTTCTGAAAATCAGATCTCTATCCTCCTGGGAGATAAATTCAAATATAAAGTATCCTCTCCCAACCGCGTAGCATGTCACACTGTTTGCTATCAGAGGTCTCCAGTTTCGCTGAATCCAGTTGTCGGTGGATCTGGTTGAGGGCCAGAGTCCCATAAACTGACCAATGAGTCCTCGTTCAGAGAGAGACAAGGCGACTTTGATAGGGAGATCCGGAGGGAGGTCGATCTCTGGAATATCGTTCAGCTTCTTGACAAAGCTCGGGGCTTCTACGGCGGTCGTTTTTTTGTTGCATGCCTCTACCAGACATTTGAAGGAGGAGGCGGGGGAAGGAGGGGGTGGCGGCTCCCCTCCCTGGGCTGCCATGGCGGCACTCTCAAACCCTTCACGATACTAGGTCAGGGCGTGCGCGCGGTTCAGAGCAATCGTCAGCAATGCAACAAGCTTTAGCATGACTATAAAAAGTTGAAGGTTCAGTCTTGCTGGCAATGTTGTTATGATGCAATCATATTTATATTTTTGGTTTGATTTTTGCAATTACAATTCTTTTCTAAACTCAAACTTATGTTGGTCCTCTAGGTTTCTTATTGAATTCATTCCATTCTGGTTCATTTTTCGAAATAAATTGAATCTTTACATTTGAAGAAATAGATGTGGCCTTTGGCCCATCTCCCACAAGTTTTGTTGTTGCTCATAAATCGATCAGTTCGACTGTATAATTGTCGACAACGATTTACCTTTGACAACGCTATATGTATATTGATAACTCCTTGTTAATTCCTTTACATACGATTAATTATGTTTTAATGGATAACGACTTCATAGTCAGTGTATCCTTTTCACTGTTAGACAGTGATTCCTTCTTACATTTAAAATACAGAAAATATATTGAGAGGTTAAAAGACAACGATTTAAATGAATGGTCTGTGTGTTTCCTTCTGACATGTCTTCGCTTTTAATGGCTTGAATAACGACTTTAAATTACTCTGCGATTTTCCTATTATGGACAACGTTTTACCCAGCTTAACATAGTGTTTCCCATAATGATTATTGTTAGACACCTACCTGTGATAGACAACGATTTTATAGCTTCACCAATTAATAGACTGGTTAATGTACAACGAATTTATACAATGGAATGACAACGAATTAATTGTTGCGTTTGTGACTGTGTAACAGTTGTGTTTTTTACTGTGTAATTGGTTGGTTGTAATTATTGCATTGTATGTTGTGTATGACAATGATCTTCCTTTTTGGTATTAATGATTGACTGATGGCGATATCCTGTAGTGAATGGACAATGATTTCATTCATATAATAGATTGCAATGTCATGTGTTAATAGTCAGCGATATTGTGTTAGACAGTTATTCATCAATCCGATGGTGAATTAATGTTGATTGTGATTTATTGATTGATAGTCATGGTTTTAATTGTATATTTTACATAGTAATTTTTATAGACAACAATAATTTATTTTATATTTTTCTTTACACAACGATATCATACCTTTTTAGACAGAAAATGGATGGTTGATAGTGTTTTTATATAGATACAACAACACGATTTAATAGCCCCCAAGTGAATACTAAATAGACATCGATCTTGTTTAATAGACAACGTTGATATGTTTGCGCTTTGATAGGTAGTAATGGATAACGAATTTTGGTTATGTACCAATGGATAACATTTCCTGATATGATTTATGGATATCGTTTGTTTTCTGATATGATTTATGGATAGTGTTTTTTTTTTTAATTGTATTTACCACATCGAATATTAATGGACCAAAATATTATTATGGGACAACGATATCGTTGTTAGATATAATAGGTCACATTTATGATAATATGTATGGTCACATTTATGATAACATTTATGGTTACATTTATGATAAAATTTATGGTCACATTTAAATTTTCATTTATGGTCACATTTATGATAATGGTAACATTTATAATAGTTCACTCCTTCGCATTTAGACATCATGACTAACAAATAATGGTTTTTGGTTTGTTAACAAATTCGTTTAATAGCTTGCACAATTTTAATTTGAGCGATGTCATCTCGTGTCTTGTCAACTTGTTGCTTGGGTGTGTGGGTATAGTCTTCTTGTCAGTTAATTCGGTTTCCTAGCGCATTGGTTTTTTTGTGAGTTATTGGTCCAAATAGGTTATGCTGCGCCAAGGTTATTGTCACACCTATCGCCTGGTGATGGCATGATTTCTGATGAGGGGATCATTGTGTGCCCTGATGGATAGAGGCGATTGATAACTTGGTCGGAGTCGTTGCTTCCTGATGTGGGCATTTGTTCGGTGTAAGTGATGTTGGTACTTGGTTTTATAATGCCTTAATGCATTTGGTTTTGTGTGTCGTAGAGGTATCTATTTACTGGTCGTCGAAGTTGTTGTGTCAGGTTTTTTGATGTTGACCTTTAGCTGGTAGGCATTGTCTTGCTTGTGTCGGGCGGGTAGCCATTTTTATCTGTCTATTGATTATCGCATGTTTCATCTAGTTACATGATGTGCTAGTATGTTGTGTCGTTATTGTTTGTTGCTTGAATGAGTAAGTTGTGTTCGTCATCTCATTGTGTTGATTAATTGTTGTCGTCGATTTCCTTCCTGCTTAAACAAAAAAAAAAAAAAAAATTGCACTTCCTGCATCACATGTAGTCGTAACGAATGGGGTTGTTACACATGAACTTGTAATAGAAATTTGTCACATGAAAATAAATCCCTAGTACTATTTTTATCCTTCTTCACATCACAAGATCACCTGTGTAAAAATACTCTTTCATATTCTTTATCTGTACCTTTGGACAGTAACTTAATCTGAGTTGATTGCACCCATTTGGCATGTCATCCCTTAGATTTAATTATAAATCTAGCTTCCATAAGGTTAGTTTTTTTACTTCCAAAAATTTACAAATTATTCAATACTAGGGCCATCATATTTTCCTATAAAATACATCTTTCTTTCTATAACCCGAAATCAAAACTAGGCTTTTTGAATAAATAACCTACTTTTCAATGAATCTCCTTTATGTGACTAGGGTTTGAGGAAGCTAATGTAAAATGACCATAAATTTGGTGATACTTCTCTGATTGGATATTATGACCACAATTATAAAATTCCAGAGCCACTCTGCAACTACCGGCACTGGTTTCACTAAAATATGGGCACTTTATCAAAACATATTTGATTCACAAATTGTGAAACCATCATCAGAAAAACCCCTAAAAAAATTGATTTTAAATCAGTGATAACTAAGGGATGCAAGTGCGAGTGGGATCCTTCTTGATCCTGAAGGAAATACAGTGCTTAATTTTGCTTGGGGCTTTGGGACAATGAAAAACAACATAGTGGAATAATATGCCCTTTACCTCAGTCTTAATCTTGCAAGAGACTGTCAAATCCATAAACTCACAGTTTTGGGTGATTCGATGATAATAATAAAGGTGATTATCAATAATGACCCCTTGGAAAAAAATTATTTAAGAGGATTAATTCAAATAATTACAAACATAGCCGAGGAATTTGAAGATATCAAAATCGTCCATGTAAAAAGGAGTTTAAACCCCCAAGTTGACCTCATGGAAAATGATGCTTCTAGCAGGTTACAAGGGGATGTTTTTTTAAATAACGAGAGGGGGACACTCCCAATCCCATAACACCAAGACATGACATGTCTTGTCACCAGCTATAGTGCCTATGTACCTCAAGGAGCCCTCATATGTGTGAAGGGTGATCATAACATTGCATGGAGTTATGAGGCTTGTGTGACGTCTTCTCCAATCCTACACGATTCAATGTTCATATCCAGGCTCGATACAACAAATCTTCTTGCAATTTCAGAGTTGAATCCCTCAGGTTCAACAAGAATAGCTCTCCCATGATATTTGAAAGTGGGCTCTCAATCACACCCTCACCTTCAAATTCATACAACGACAAGCATTTCAAGAAAATGAAGTCAGGTGCAGACAAGGGTTTCACTTGAATCTCCTATTTGTTTCTTACAGTAGAAGTTCATGTCTCTCTTCGCTCTTCCATTTGTGTCTAGTCACTTTGATAATCCTTTTATAGATATTTATAGACCATGTTCTCCATATTCAGTTTTTACCATCACTTGGAGTAGTTACAAGGATCACGCTTAGGGAATTCCTATGGAACCCTCAGCGAGAGACCTCTGGAACAATAGAAACCATGAAGAAGTAGGGTAGAACATGTTGGGTATGTGTTATATTATTTGCACGACTAGATATAGTGCCTGCTACATTGTGTTGGGCGTGCATGGGGGTTTGAGGGGGGGCACTAGGCCCCCCAAAGAATTTTTTTTTGCCTCAGGAAACATGTCACATTTTTTCCTTGTTTTTTGTGTCACCTCAATTTTCATGTCCATTGTGGGGAATTTTTTTGGCACATGGTTTTTGCCGATAGTTTTCTATTTTTGGTTAAGGAATTAGGGTTTTCGACTAATCCAATTCATTTGGTTAGGGTTTTGGATGTCGCTGACTCCTATATGTATATTGTAATGTAAACAATGTATAACTATGAAAGAATATAGAATATGATAGTTTTCCCAGTTTGGGTTTCCAGGGGAAAAATCTCTGTGTAATGTGTGTATTTGCCATTGTATCTTTTCTGTTCTTTTATTGAAAATCTGTTTGCAGTAAAATATTGTACAAGGTTAAAATCTATGTTTGGTATCGGATATTTGTTGGCTTCAGGGGGATGCCTTTGTGGTCAAGAGTTTGGATCGGGACTGTGATAAGCATTGTTACACTGGGAGATCTATGGTATTGATTTTTCAAGTGAAAAGAAATGGTGATCAGTTCAAAAATGGAAATAGATAATTTTAATGGGAAAAGTTTTGAGTTGTGGAAGCTCAATATGGAAGATATATTGGTGGAAAGAGATCATTGAATCACAATGGATCCAGGTATTGAACCTACATGAACTTCAACGGATGACTAGAAAAAGATGGATCGGAAGGCAAAGAGCACAATCTGATTGTGTCTCTCAGATTCATTATTACTGAATGTGTCAGAGGAAGCTACATCCAAATATTTATGGGATAATTTGGGGAAGTTGTATCAGTCTAAGTCCCTAGTAAATAAACTATTCATGAGAAAAAAGTTGTATAACCTAAGGATGAGAGATGGAGACTCAGTGGCAGAGAATTTGAATGCCTTCAATATTGTGGTAAGTCAGTTAGTATATGTTGAGATTAAAATTTAAGATGAAGATAAGTGTATCAGTTTATTGTTCTCTTTATCATACTCCTGGGATAGTCTAGTTGTGTCCATAGGTAGTAATACAACTACCTTGAAGTTTGATGATTTGGTCTCATCCTTTTTGTCGGAGGAGATGAGACGAAAGAACATGGAAGGATAGAGCACAAATGAATTATTTGCAAGAGGACGCTCCCATGAAAGAAATAGATCTAAGTCCTCAAGTGGGAGATCTAATTCTAAGGGAAGATCTAAGTCTCCTGAAAAGTTTGTAAAGGTATGCTGGAGATGTGGAAAAGAAGGGCACTACAAGAAGCAGTGTAGATTCAAAGTTGAGAAAAAGAAGGAATCTGAAAAATATCCTTCTACAGAAGAAAAGAACTCCAAGAAAGAAGGAGGGGATGTGTACTTGGATTATTCAAGCACACATGCAGATCATGAGGCATGGTTGGCTGACTTGGGTGAATCCTTTCATATGACTCCCCACAGGGAGTTGTTCTATGAATATGAAAGGTATGATGGAGGTAATGTTTTCCTAGGTGATGACCCGACAACTAGAATTATAGGTCAAGGAAAAGTCAAGTTGAGGCTCATATATGGAAGGATTAGAAAACTACCTAGTGTTCTGTACATCCCAGGATTGGCCAGAAATTTGATTTTTGTAAGCAAAATAGACGATGCAGGGGTAAAAACAATATTTGAAAAGGAAACTTGCAGGATGGTTCGAGGAGAAATGGTGTTGTTGCAGGGAGTTCGGTTTGGAACTCTGTATAAGCTGCAAGGAAGCAATATTAGTGACGGGTGTAATAGTTCCATTGTTCCTTATATTGGATTCGAAGAAGAAATAACTCCTATAGTCTCTGGAGAAAAGGTTATGTTGTGGCATCAAAAACTGGGGCATATTGGAGAGAAGGGTCTTCAACTACTACACGGTAAAGGTATGGTTGAAGGTATGTCTAATTGCTCTCTATATTTTGATTTATGTGAACATTGTGTATATGAGAAGCAGAATCGGGTAAGATTCCCCTATGGTGCAATGAGGGCAGAAGGAATTTTACAACTAGTTCACAGTGATGTGTTTGGACCTGTGTCAGTTCCATCATTGGGAAAATCTGTGTACTATGTCTCATTTATAGATGAATTCTCGAGGAATACTTGGATATATTTCCTCAAGAAAAAATATGAAGTCTTTGACATGTTTAAAGAGTTTAAATCTCTTGTTGAGAATCAAACAGAGAAACTAATTAAGGTGTTGAGGACGGATAATGGCGGAGAATTTTGCGGGAATGAATTTGAACAATTCTGTAAGAATTGTGGTATAGAAAGGCAGAAGACTACTCCATATTCACCTCAGCAAAATGGAGTTGCAAAAAGGATGAACATCACGCTAATGGAAAAAACAAGGTGCATTCTCAGTCGTGCCAGGTTAGGGAAATAATTTTGGGAGAGACAGTGGGTACTACATGTTACCTAGTCAACAGATCACCCTCATCAGTGTTGGATGACAAGACTCCACAAGAGGTATGGACTGGTAAGAAACCTTCTCTCACACATCTCAAGGTATTTGGATGTGAGGCATATTTTCATGTTCCAAAGGAAAATAGGAGTAAGCTAGATAAGAAGGATGAAAAGTGTATCTTTATTGGGTATAAAGATGGTCTCAAAGGTTATAATCTTTGGAACCCAGAAACTAAGAAGGTTGTGTATAACCGAGATGTGGTATTTAGAGAAATGAAGGATGTTGTTAAACATGAATTCCTACCAAGTAAGGAAGAACTAGAGAAAATAGAGTTTGATTTAAAGGATGATGAATCAGACTATACAGAAGAACATGAATCAGAAGAAGAATATCCTCATACTCCAGTATTGAGGAGATCGGTTCGATAAAGAAGGCTACCAGAAAGGTATATTGCATCTTATTTCCATTCAAAATTGTCTTTGTCTATTACTGATGTTCATCCTAGAACTATTAGGGAGGCAGTGGATTCATAGGATGGAAAGATCTGGAAAAAGGCCATGGAAGAAGAAATGGAAGCCTTGGATAAGAATGAGGCTTGGGATCTAGTGGAGTTGTTGACTGGAAGAAATCCCATTGGAAGCAAATGGTTATTTAAAAGGAAGTTGAATTCAGAAGGAAAAGTGGAGAAACACAAAGCTCGGTTAGTAGCAAAGGCTTATTCCCAGGTGGAGGGAATTGATTTTGGTGAGATTTTTTCTCTTGTTGCCAAGTTAACTTCTATAAGATTTATGTTATTTGTTACTGCTGCATTTGATTTTAAAGTAGAACAAATGGATGTGAAGACAACATTCCTCAATGGGGATCTGGAAGAAGAAATCTATATGAAGCAGCCAAAAGGCTTTGTTGTGAAGGGAAACAAGTAGCTAGTATGCAAGCTAGAAAAGTCTATGTATGGTTTAAAACAATCACCAAGGATGTGGTATCAAAAATTTGATACTTATATCCTGGGACTTGGCTTCATAAGAAGCAAAGAGGATCATCGTGTGTATTTTAAATTAATTGGTGATCATTTTATTTATTTGTTCTTGTATGTGGATGACATGTTGTTGATAGGAAACAATAAGGATATTATCCAAGATGTGAAAACTCAGTTGTCCCCTAAATTTGACATGAAGGATCTATGTGCTTCAAATTTCATTTTGGGCATGGAAATTAAAAGAGATCGAAAAAAGAGAAAAATCTGGTTAAATTAGACAAAATATGTCGAGACAATATTGTAGAGGTTTAATATGTAGGAATGTAAATCGGTCAAGGTCCCTATTCATGTTGGTGTAAAGTTATCTTCGGATCAGTGTCCCGAGACACGAGAAGAGGAGGAGAACATGTATCGTGTTCCATATGTGAGTGTAGTTGGCAATTTGATGTTTGCAATGGTCTGTACTAGACCGGACATTGCACATGCAGTGGGAGTTTTGAGTAGGTATATGTCAAAACTAGGGAAGGAGCATTGGACAACAATAAAAAAGAGTTTTCAGGTATTTATGTGGAACTGCTAGCTATGGATTGTGCTACCAAGGAAGACTAGGATTGGACAGAGTATTGGACATACATGGATTTGTGGATAAAGACTAGGCTGACGATATGGATTGTAGGAGATCTACAAGCAGGTATGTGTTTAACCTGTTTGGAGGAGCAATCAGTTGGATGAGAAAAAGACGGGATGTAGTGGCACTTTCAACTACAAAAGTTGAATACATGGCAGCCACTCATGTAAGTAAGGAATCAATATGGTTACAAATATTGTGCTCAGGTATTGGGTTGTTACAACAAGTTATAAGGATAGATTTTGACAGTCATAGTGCAATTTTTTTGGCGAAGAACCTGGCTTATCATTCAAAGAAAAAGCATATTGATATTCAATATCACTTTGTGAGAGACATGGTTGAAGAAAATAAAGTGTTGCTGATGAAGGTGGACAATTTGAAGAATGTTGGAGATTCATTAACAAAATATGTGAGCACTGAGAAGTTCTCTTGGTGTATAAGATCCATGGGAATTTATGCCTTAAATGGTTGACTATGTAACCCTGTAACCCCTTGTATGCGAAGAAAACAACAAGTGGGAGAATGGTGGGTATGTGTTATATTCTTTGCACGACTAGATATAGCATTTGCTACGTTACGTTGGGTGCACAGGGGGGTTTGAGGGGGGCAATTACCCCCCTACGTGAGTGTTCTGGGGTAGTGCCCCCGAGAATTTTGTTGCCTCGGGAAATGTGTCTCATTTTTGCCTCATTTTTCGTGTCTCCTCGATTTTCATGTCCATTGTTGGGCAGTTTTTTGGCACATGTTTTTTTCTGATGGTTTTCTATTTCTGGTTAAGGAATTAGGGTTGTTGACTAATCCATGTCATTGGGTTAGTGTTTTAGATGTTGTTGGCTCCTATATGTATATTGTATTGTAAACAATGTATCACTATGAATGAATATAGAATATGTTGGTTTTCCCAATTTGGGTTTCCAGGGGGAAAATATCTGTGTAATGTGTGTATTTTCCATTGTATCTTTTTTGTTCTTTTATTGAAAAATTGTTTGCAGTAAAATATTGTACAAGGTTAAAATCTATAGAACATTATTCATCAACTTATGGAAAAACTCCTAGAGTTGGAAGGAATGTTGGTTGGGCTCTCTAACTGGATGGAAGAAAGGTTCAACTATTTTGAGGTAGTTCTATCCTCACTAGCTCAAAGAATGGATGATATGGAGGAAGCTATCCAACACCTACATGACCATGATCCAACAGAGTGTTCAACTTCAGAATTTGTGAATCTTGGAAGAGTCCCAAATGATTGCACTGTTGAAATATGTCAAGGAAGCTCTGACAGGGGAACAACACCAATGGACATCGAAGAAGAACCTCTTAATCCTCTGTAGAACCCTGAAATGAAAGACACAACCTCTAACATGTCATGAATGTTGTTCAAAGTGTGGTGGTGCCTTGGGCAGTTTTGTAAAGATGTTTATAGTTTAGAAATCTTCAAAAATAGTCCAGCATGAATGAAAATCAATGTAGCTATTTTGATAGTTATATTTGCAGCAGACAAATTGTTGTGTTCCTGATATGTAATATGTTTTGACATTTTTTCTTATGCACAACCCCATTAATATAAATCTCAGTTCAGTTTGTGTTAAAAAAATCATCGATAACTCTTCCCAAACTCCAATTGGGACTATTTGTTTTTTTCAAATCGAGTGATTTTTCAAGAGAAACACAAATATGCATCTAGATTCTTCAAATTCTACACCAAATTTTTCAAAAATCGTTTTGAATGTTGTCATCCTCTTTTTCCCTTAAAAAAATCTGCAAAAAGAAAAAAAAATCGTCCCTTTTTCGGCCTAAGAAAGAGCTCTGATGCCACTTGTAGTAAACCTTGATAGATATAAGAGAGAATAGGACTCTTAAATTTAGAAATAAGCCCTTAAAATCCATATATACTGAAACATTCACACCATAAACAATATGAGAATATAAAGAAAAGAACCCTCAAGGTAGGGTAACACTATCATATACTCCTTATGGAAGGAATCACTCCACAAGACATGCTTGCTACAAAACTATACATCCAACATCCAACATATCTCAATACAATGATACAAATGTGTATTTATAATTTATCATGAGTATTCCTAGGGATCTATGCCAACTACCCCTTATTATTATATTATTTCCTCTTAAATACCTGATGAGCCTATTTACTACCCATCAACTACCAAGTGGACCTATTCCATGATTATGGTCATATTACATTCATTATCCCCTTAGGTACCTCCCTAGGTACCCCGTATTATCCTCCCTAAGTAAATTATAAAAGATCTATAATGCCACCAGGGTACCCCATATTATCCTCCCTAAGTAAATTATAAAAGATCTATAATGCCACTTGTTATGATCCCGAACCCTTAAAATTGAATGACAAACACTATATTCAAATTATCCACACTTTATTCAATATCAAAACCCATAAGATAGGGAAACATCATACAATGATCATTTTAGGGAAGGATCAACTCCTATTCACTTGCATCTTAAAGGGGGGAAATTCCCAATGAGCTAAGCTCCAATAAAATAATCTTCAATACATGATTCATATGGAGGACTCCATCCTTATTTATATACACCTATAAAACCCTAATCATAACCAAATGCTAACTACTTGGTGAGCCTTCTTTAATAAGACCACATTACTTTTATTCAAAGATAACTACCTAGCATACCTTACTTAATAATAACAAACATAGTGGACCCAATTCACTTTACATTAAATGGAAACCATACCTACATTTATTATCAAATTTAATGGGCCCTTCAACCCCCATTACAACCTTATGGAGGATCATGGGTGTTCCTAGTGTTGATGGTGTTGCAATGGGTGTCGAGCATATATATTCTTGAGGTCTAGTGCCTTGGTGTAGATGTAGATACCCATATATCACCTTTTATTATTGTTTCTCCCCTTAGACATTCACCCAGTCATATTATTTCCTAAGGGGCTTTACTAATTCCTTTCTTTCTCTGCAATCATATCCTCTAGATGTGTATCCCTCTTCCTTGAAGAACCTAGAGTTTTAGCCTTTCTTTTTGGCTATGGTGGTGGAGGTGTTTCTATAGGGAATTATTCAATATTCATCTCCTAGTACATGGATTCTCTTAGGACAAAAAAATAAATAAAGTGTCTACTAACAATGACACCTCTTCTCCTTTTATTTCTTTCAAGCCTCAGTTAAACTCATCCAAGTCTAATTTCTTTGTAGACCTAGGAATGGGTATCAATGAACAAAATACAAGTGTATGTTGTGACTTAGTTAAAAACATCCACAATTGTAAAATCATGCATGGGGACATTAATGGTTGTGGAATTGGTGCAACTCTTTCGCTAGCCACATGTGGCCAGAGTGACTATTAAAAATATAGTAGGGACAATTTGATTCTTCTTCTCTGATGTAGGGGTGTGGACTACTCCTAGACTATAGTTCTATTACCTTTTCCTTACATGCGTGATTAGAGTTTTTCGATGTGTTAGTTATAGGAGGGGGTTGTAGTTCCTATGCTATCTCTGAGTCATAAGCCTTTCCATGTGCAATGAGAAAATCCTTCCTTCTTCACGTCTCTAATTCATATGACTCCATGGTTTTAAATGTCGTTCCTCCTTGACCTACAACCATGGATTCTTTCATATGGAGTCCTACTCCTCTACACCTGTTGGTGGAAGGTATCTCTTGTCTTGTTTATTTTGTTGTCCATTTACTTCCTAGGCCCATCACTTAATGGATCATTCAATGTGCCTAGACGTCAACATGAATTCTTGTGTCTTGACCTCCACCCCTAAATTCTCTACCATTGAGTAGTCACAATTGCATAAGGTAGAAGTGTTTAACCCCTTAAACTGACATTTGCAATTGTGTGTATCGATAATGGCTAAGAATCTTGGTAGTTTGTGTGATGATGTTCATCATAGCTTGGTAATAAATTTCCATCAAGGCATTGATGCCAACTTATTTTTTCCTACTTGATGATCATGATAGGGTTTCATACTTGGACATAACATAATTAGCCTCAATATCCCATTATGGAAGTTCAATGCTTTCTAGTTTTTCCCATTATGAGAAGGTGATAAACAGTAAAATAACTCTCATAGGGAAAGTCCTAGTTCTAGTCATATGCATCTAGAACATTGTGCAAGAACTTGTTTGTGAGATGCATCACCTAGTTCAGTTTTACCAAAACCACATAGACATAAACCAAATGCACTACCTAATTTCAATACTCTCTCATTGTGTAGGTCTATAACACTCTTCTGGATAACAGTTGCATGGCCATACTAAACATTAATTTGTTAATGGATTCTACGTCATATCCCCAGATTGTTTTCTTCACACCATATTTTATGCACGATCCATTTACTCTTTCACAAATACCCCGTCCTTTGTTACTTGGACTCTTGTATCAAATGCATTGCTAGCATCGTACCCTACCTATGAAAATCCAATAAAAACATGGATATTTATACATTCATAGAGTTTTTCTAATCCAACCAAATCCTACAATTATGGGTTGGTGATAATAGTATCCAAAAACACTTTATTACCACCAAAGAGGTCCCAAAGAAAAATATATGTAGTAGGCTATTGATCCAAATTTAAATAGTATCTTAAATAGTTGTAAGAGATTGGAATGGAGCCCCCTTACTTTTTAGTATTTTTTCAGAGAAAATTTAGGGAACAAGGCAAGGTTATTGATATTGAAATCCATTGACTACACTTACTCCACATATCCTTTCAAATCATCATCCTTGTTGACTTGCACCCATTGTTTCAATGCCTCCTTTGAGAAAATTAGGTGCTATACCTCCATAATGGGGGCCTTTTTCCCCCTCAACTTTTTCTTTTGAATCACATGCCCCACCATGATCCTACCTATAATTGGTACTATGCATGGTGGTATTTTTTTGTACCCCAATAATAATTAATACCTAATGTCACCTTTATCAAATCTTTCCTTTTGATAATGGAACCATTCTCACACATCTAAAGATTTTACCCTATCATAGTCTCTTTCAACCTGCATTAATTTTTCGAATTCTAGTTATGCTAATATCTCTATCCTTCTTAATCTCTAAGACTTTGACTGATATAGGCTTGGATCTAAAACTCTTATGGTTTTCCCATCTTGATCATTCAAACGATAAGGATTGTTGCTACAACTACAATCCAAAAAGTCATGCTTTAATTGTTTTTACAAGTAACAATTCCATTTGAGGCATGCACCATCCTAACCATTGATCTCTACCTTATCTATCCCATCCAACCTAAATACCTAAAAAACCCTATCTAGATTTAGTCTCTCGTGAAGTTCCACAATACATTACTTTTTTAATGGATTTTTGGACCGTAAATGCAATGTGACTCGTTCAGGCATGACCTATGTAGTATTTAAAGCACTAAAATATTGTTCTAGCACTACGTACCACAAATGTATAAATGGTGACATGACTCAACTATTTCCAGAAAACCCCCCACATATAGATTTCCAATGCAGACATCGTACCCTATGCAGACATTCCCCTTTCTCTATGGTACATTAGCTCCATAGTTTCTTAGTTTCCCATGACACCCATTCCATCCCATCCACAAAT
The DNA here is from genome assembly GCA_009831015.1 of Picea engelmannii. Lineage (NCBI taxonomy): Eukaryota > Viridiplantae > Streptophyta > Pinopsida > Pinales > Pinaceae > Picea > Picea engelmannii. The sequence continues at coordinate 42,905 of ML841673.1, read as the reverse complement.
CCCAAGATTGCAACACCCAAACCATATATCTTTGCTCTGGTGGAGTACTTTTTTGCCTACTTAACCATGGACATATTCTACTATTTTATTCCTAGGCCTAAAATGTGACAAACAACAACCAAAATTAAAATTGAATTGAAATTGTGGAAATTAACTTGCAGAAATTTAATTACTTGAAACAAATGTTGAAATTGAGTTATACTAGGGTACACTAACTCACTCCAAGAATTCAGAGTGGTGTTATAATAGGGAAAACTAACTCACTCCAAGAATTCAGAGTTGTTATGTCAGGGTTGGGCTTGCATATGGCTTTAGGCATGCACCATTCACTCATTATTTTTTTAGTTGGGTGTATAACTATGCGAGTTGGATTGCACTCTTTCCAATGATCTGCATAATTTCTTAGGGTCCCTGCCATGCATCCTTAACTTTATTAGGGTCCCACCCTAATTCCCCTAGTTAGAAGAATACCATGTTACTTAATGTATTGAAGCCATCTCTAATAAATAGGACCACAAGGTATTAGAGTGTGAAATCAATAAATATATGTGGCCTCATTAAAAAGGTAGACTAGTTAGTAGTTGAGCCCTCATTAATGGAGGTCAACTAGGTGGTTATGGTTTTGTTCAATTATAAACTATATATAGTATAGAAGCTATGTAATTATATTCCAAGGGAATATTATTGTATTTGGAGCTCTACTTAATTGGAGGTCTCCCCCTTGAAGAGGCAAGTGAATATTGCTCTTAGTTTTGAATACCAATAAATATGTGTTTACTATTGTTATTTCCAAATTATAGTTCTACTTATATGCTTTCCATTGTTATATGTTTGTATATCTTGCTCTAAATATTCTATTTTATCTATCAAGGAACACTACAAGTGGTATTAGAGAAATTTATTGTGCTAGGATGCGCTCAAATTTTAGAAAAAATAAAATTGGTCTAGAGGCATGTTCTGATGTCTTTAAATGACACAATTATGTATCATTTAGTGGGTAAATTTTTGGTCAGGGAAGAATACACATAGAAAATACAATTGGCATCACCTAGTTGGACGCCCTTGTAACCTTTATTGGTACCCATTCGAGTAGTACCACATCAAACAACACCTTTACACAGATTTTTCTTCCATGTACCCTTGGGTATATTGAAAGCTCCCTAGGCGCATGTAAAACTAGCTTTACATAGTATTGTTGGCCATCTTGTCGCTATAATACATATAAAACAACACTCGGGAAGATCACTCTCATGTATCAGGGAATTGAGCATTATGACTAACGGTATGATATATCCTCCTCAGTTAGTTTCATGAAAGATTCAACCAAGTACTATTATTTTAAACCCTCAATTATATTAGAGAGTTATGAACTTGATGGTCCTTTGTCCTTAGGACCATTCAAAACCTAGATTATGTAGTGCAGGTAGCAAAATTCCACACAATTTACAATTTAGAGAATTTGGGTATTCTATCAACACAATAATACTTATATAGGAGTAATAATCCCATCATATTTATATAAAAAATAAAGTATGAGGGTTGCCAATACCATTAAGGGATACCTATCTTAAAAGACTCATTCCTTGATGTTGATCACCACGGTGTAACTCTATAGAAAAAAAATTGTGAATCCACTAATACATTTGTTTGTGACATATCTCCATAGATTCCTCTTAGAACACCGATCATGTTGGGATATCCCTTAGATAACCGCTTCGATGGAACCTATGGTATCATGACACACACACCCACAACATGTAAGCCATGAATGAATTAAAGTAGATGGTTTAATCTCTCTCCCAATTAGTCAAAACTCTCACCGAGTTAGTCAGTACATTGGAGACCAACATGTCTTCCCTAAAGGCACAAGTTGGAATTTGTTTTGATAATATTCAGAAAGTGAGATTAATCATGATGAGGGTGGAAATTTCTCAGGTGAATTTTCTCATAAGTGTAAGCATGTTTATGAGAAACAAGGTTACAGTAATGGACACTCATTGTTTAATTATTCCCACAATCTAATGCCTCACTTCCCTAATGTTGCTCTGAATAAGTTTGATGGGTATGATCTAATAAGTTGTGTTGACCAAATGGAGCACTAATTTTCCCTCCATGCCATCGTAGATGACCTATTGAAATGCAATGGTGGCAATGGAATAATAAATATTCTCTAGGGTTGATTACATGGAAGAAGTTTGTGAAATCCTTGTTTTCCCACTTTATCCAAGATACTATTTTTTTGGGATATTTTACGAAATTGCATAAAAAATGCATGGTGGAAGAATATATTGATTCTTTTAATCATTTGGTTGTCAAAACACAAAAATTAACTAATGATTTTTTTAAGTAATTCTTTACTAGTGGTCTCGAGGAGGAAATCAAAGCTTAAGTAGAGATTAACCACCCTACTACTTGGTTCGAGGCCCACTCAAATGAATTTTCATGTACAAGTTGTATATTATGCCCAGGCCTGACATCCCAACTTTTCTTTACCCTCATGCCCAAATGTGGTGTCTCCTTAGCAGCATACTCCACCCCTTGAGGTTCATAGGTGTTGACGGGCGAAATTGACCGTCCGTCAACTGGGAGAGTGGAACCGGTCCGGGGTTGTCTAAATAACCCAAGCCGTTTGGTATGGACCACCCTGACGAGTTTAACGGCTCTGTTGGCCGCTCTGAGGTCTCGTAAGGAAACCAAAGAGAAAGTG
>ML841673.1:21713-37256 GCA_009831015.1 Picea engelmannii | reverse complement strand
ATTTTACACTCTCGAACACATTCATTGATCATTTTATTGCCATTATGGTCCTCAGTCCGAACAACCCGATGGGTTTCTTTTACAGGGGTCTCTGTTTTGATTTGTGATGCTTTTGTAACTGCCACAGATATATCGATATCATCCACTAAACGGTTGCAAAATCGTCCTGTGAAGAGGCTAAGTGGTGGCACATTCTCATCAACCTTATACAGATTTTGCAATGCCATCACAGAGATTTTACGGACAGCAGCATTCTTCTCACTCAAAGTCAATCGAGGTATTAAGTATAGATCTTGTAGGAATAGGGATGGATAAGACAGAATCCATGACCCGATAGCTCTGATACATGCAATCCGAATATCTGGATCTAAGTCTTGATAATGACGCATAAAAAACCCTTTTCTCAGCATCTGATTTACATTGTGTAGTCTCACGTTGTCCACCAAGTGTTTGTGCAACAGGACCAAGCGATGTCACAAGCTGGAGTTCAACCAATATCGTAACCTGTCGAAAAACCCTTGGAAGAGTATATGAAAGAGCAGTGACATAATCTATGCATTTTTCCATGAATACTTGATCAAAGAAAGGTCGATCCTGGCACTCAAAGATAAGACTGTCCAAAAACACAAGAAGGTTTTCTTTGAAATTCTTCAAATCCGTTTGCTTGAATCCAAGGTAGTCTTCTATATTGCCATCCTTTAGCCTGGTTTACTAAGGAAACCACAAACCCTCAATCTGGTTGCAGACCATTTTAAATTTATATCCAGGCTGACTTATTTGCATGAAGTTTTCAAATCCAGTTTCTAAACTCTCCCAATCCTCCAGACAGCAATAGAAGTAGAGATGGGAAACCCTCTGCGCGATTTGCGAATCTAAAGAAACCATCAAATTAGCGTGCATGAACGTGGTAGGTGATGAATGGCTTAATTCTTGGTGAGGAGGCATGCATTTACAGCTGTAACATCCCCTGTAACACAGCTCAACAATTCATCATTTGGTTGACCACTGAACATGGTAAGTGCATGCGCAATCGAAAGGAAATCAATACCAAACTTAACTATGCGCCAATGTAGCCACCAATATCCATAGCTTAACCAATGAAAACAACATATTAATGGTTGCAAAAATAACCATAGGCATTATACATGAATATCCATACATCTTATGAAACCAAAAGTTGAGGAGGCCAAATAGGAAGCCAATCAAAATGCTAATGCATTGCAAATTCGACGAAATCCAATCACACAATCGATATAAGAATGTCAATGAGTATACCAATGCGTGCGAGTGTTATACCATAATGTTCAAACACCGACATGCAGTTCAAAACCCACAATCATGCTCTCGCCAATCAAACGTTTAATCAAGGTGTCAAATGCATAAATTGATACGCCAAGAGCTTATAACAAGGATCAAAAATAAGGATCACAAAAAAGATAAATCATAACCCCCATGCAATTTAATGAATCAATGTTCAGGCAAGTCATAAAATGCGAATCCAAAGGCTAAATGTCTTCAATAAAACTGAGTTATATAATCCATTGAAGTATGAAAAACAATCAAAGGACATTGTCGATCATGTAAAGATCAATAAAAAGACAGGTGCAATATGTATAATGACACAAAAGGTATTGGCAGTTCAGGTAACGATCGAAATGTGACCTCGAAAGGATAAATTTTCATGCTTACAATCATGAAGACTTAGCAAAGGTAGGTGTGCGGAAAGGCGCAAAGAATAAATGCGTCATTCATTTAAAATTTGCGACGAAAAATCAATGTTGATGAAACATTGGTGTGGGTAGCTTACGAGACAATGAAAAATGATTATTGGCTGCCAACAATAGGCTGACATGTGATCTAGATTATTTTGAGAACGAAATGAAGGCGGAGATATAACAATGAAATACGTGAAAATATTGCAAGAAATAGAGAGATGCAATAATACATAATTTATATTAATGAGAGAAATGTACAAAAAATGTAAAAATACAGAGTGAATGAACTCGCTATAATGGTGGTAACTTATCTCCGAGAAGAGGTGTGAAGGCTACGCTCATTTGCCAAAAGATGTGTTTACAATGAGGCTCCAAAGGTATTTTTAACATAAAGAAGAAATGAGAAAACCCTAAATATCCAAAAACTTAACCCTGGGAGATGAAACACCAAAAAGTTTGTGGGCCCCGATGAGGGTAGTTAATACGTCAACTTCCCAAGGGCATAAATTTTGCATACGATCTTCATTTGGGGTGTTTGATACCTCATCATAAAGGTATAGTCAAGGAGTAAAACTTCCATTAGAGGTCAAGTTATGTTTTTAGCAACCCTAGGCCCCTCAAAACGACCACAGAAGTTTGGGACCCGAAAAACTAGAAAAAACTACCAAAAATGGAAAAATATTCTTTAAGCTAGTGGAATAGGTGGGTGGCCATTGATATCCATCTGGACCATTCCTCTCCCCTTAGGAATAAATGGTCTCCATTGTGTCAAGTTCCCATGGAATATTTTGTTGAATCTGAACCCTTATGAGTTGTTTGCCTTGCGAAAGACATTGTCCTACTTGTACTTGGAATTATATTGTTGTTGGAGGGGTTGGATCCATTCAACCAATCTAGATGCATGATCTACCTGAGTGTGGGAGGAATCTGTCAATGAATATGCAGTATGAAGAATATGAAGGGGGTTTTTATAATTTTGATTTACTGGAAAGTGTGGAGGCACCCCCGTAGATGAAGTAAGAATATCTTTGTGCTATTCTATAATCTTGTCGATATACTTAGGTTGGATAGAAAGGTCTTGTGCCGAGGATGAAATGGTTGCAAAATCCTTTTTTTTACCTTATGATCGGATTGTGAAGAAGATAAAATTTAAAGTATGATAGATTACTTTGTGGCATTATTTTGTCGGGACTGTAGTCGAAACTACCTCTAGTATCATGTAGAATTGACCCCCCAAAGTAACAATGACACTATGGGGTCAAGACTCATAAAATTCATGATGTTTCCACATATATGGTTGGCCTAACAGAACATCACAGACTTCCAATGGGGCAACATCACACAATACCTCATCCTTGAAATGCTTGATGTCATAGGACATGCAACATTGTTGGTTGACATAGAGATCTTATCCCTGGCGAAGCCACCTGATGTTGAATGGTTGTGGGTGTGGTGTTATCGGCAAATCCAATTGCTTGACGACCTTTGTTGAGATGAGGTTATTTTATCTTACACTATCAAGAATGAAATGTAGTGGGGTCCCCTTCACCCACATATATGAATGGAAGAGGCTCTCCCCTTCCTTAGGGTCCTCAGTGTCTGATTCGGGGCTCGGCTCTGTTTCTTTAAGCTCAAACATCAATGATTTTTTCGAGCAACATTCATCAGTGTTGTGAAAATGGATTTTTTGGAAGTCGCACAACTTCCCAATGTACTTCTTCGTCTTCCCATTACCCTTCTTTTCATGTGGCTTGGACTGGTTGTCTTGAGGTTGGTTGTTCTGTGAGTTAGGGTCTCCTTTACCATACTTTGGTTGTTGCGTATTTTCAGACCTGACCTAACCTAACCTTGGGAGATGAAACACCAAAAGGTTTGTGGGCCCCGATGAGGGTAGTTGATACATCAACTTCATAAGGGTGTAACTTTTGCATACAATCTTTGTTTGGGGTGTTCAATACCTCGTCGGAAAGGTCTAGCCAAGGATTACAACTTCCATTGAGGATCAAGGTATGCCATTGACAACTCGTGGCCCCTCAATATTCCAAAAAAGCATTGTTTAGTGTCAAAATGGAAAATTGTCCTTTGAGCTAGTGGAATAGGTGGATGGCCATCGATATCCATCTGGATCAACATGGGTTGAAATGGTGGAGCACCAAATCAAGGGTCTTTGCTACAAATATGATGAAAAATATTCTCCATGACACAAATGTAGGGAACATAAATTATTTATGGCCATTTATAAGCACATATCTAATGATGAATTTGATGGAGGGAATCAAGAGGACATCACCTCCTCCACCGAGGAAGTTCCTCTTCTTGACCAACTACTTGAAGAACCCCAAATATCTCTTCATTCCTTGACCATTATTTCCTCTCCTCAAAAGTTAAATTTGGTCAACTATATCAAGCATTGAAAGGTCATCATCCTAATTAGTAATGGCATGACTCATAATTTCATTTATCACTACATTTCCCAAGAAAGAAATTGTCATATCCATGTTGTTAACAACTTTTAGATTATGATTGCTAATGGGGGATATATTAAATTGGTTACTAGTGTGAAAATGTGAAACTTCAAATGCATCATTATTTCCTAAAAGTCACATGTTTTCCATTGAAATGGATGGCTATTTTTTTTGGTTTTAAATGGTTGAGAAAATTACCCCCCATCACCATGGATTTCTTGGAGTTATAAATGAGTTTCTATAAGCATGTGCACTCCTACACATTCAAAGGTATCAATGCAAGCTCTCCAAAAACAATTAACTATCTTCATATGGAAAATCTCCTAAAAGGGGTCATCACGATATTATTACATAATTCCATTTTATTCATGCCTTTGAGGATGCTTCTTAGCTAGTTTATTCGGACTTACAATGAGTTTTGTAAAAACACCAATAGGTATTTGAACTTCCCTGAGGACTAGCACCCTCACGTGGTGAGCATGATCTACTATCCTATTTCTCCCAAGTATCCTACCACCCAATGTGCACATGTATCATCATCATTTTTCCAAAAAGAATAAAATAGAAAATTTTGTTCAAAACTTGTCAACATCAAGTGTCATATTTACTACTACCTACCCCTACTCTTCTCTAGTCATCATGGTTTTTAAAAAAGAACACACTTTATTGTATGTGTCATGACTTTCAACCTCTTAAAAAATTGATTGTCAAAGACAAATTTCCTATTCCAATCATTGAGGATCTCTTAGATGAGTTGCTTGGAAGTCAGTTCTTTACCAAACTTGATCTTCACTCCGGTTATCACCAAATTCGCATGAATGAAGTAGATATTCCAAACACTGCTTTCTACACTCACAAAGGACATTATGATTTTTTCATGATGCCTTTTGGTCTTTGCAATGTGTCATTCACTTCAAAGCCTCGTAAAAAAAAAATTGCTCCCTTCTACACCATTTTGTCTTGGTCTTCTTTGATGATATAGTGGTCTACAACAAAGCTTGGGTAGTACATGTGGCACAGGTGGATTAGGTGTTACAAATCCTCAGTAATCACCAATTGTTCCTCAAATTTTATAAATGTTCTTTTGGTGTCTCAAAAGTGGGATATTTGGGACATAATGTTAGTGGGGAGGGTGTGCATGTTGATATTAAAAAAATGGAGGCAATGACATATTGGCCTTTCCCTCACAAGATTTCTTGGCCTCACAGGTAACTATAATAAGTTTGTATAAAACTATAGTAAAATTGTATCTCCCCTCACCACCTTGATCATATACAAATCCCTCAATTGGAATGTGGGGGTTGAACATGTTTTTCAAGCTTTAAAAGATGATATGTTTACTACCCCGATAATCACCCTAACTAACTTCAATAAGAGTTTTGTCTTGGAATGTACCAGCTATAGCAAAGGGATTGGGGCAATGTTAATGCAAGAGGGATGCCCATTGTCCTTCACCAATAAGCAATTTTGTAATATAAATTTTGTAAAATCCACATGTGAGAAGGAAATACTATATATTCTTCATGTAGTTGATATGTGGCATCCTTACTTGATGGGGTGTCATTTTTGGATTAAAAAATCCATAAACTTGTAATATTTCTAGGAACAGAGGATATCCTCCCTAGAGAAGAAAAATTGGGCCACTAAAATGTAAGACTACGACTATGATAATATCCACAAGAAGAGAAAGGGGAATGTGGTGGTTAATGCACTTTCTAGGAAGTATGATGAGGAAGGTTTTGTAGTTTCCTTATATTTCCCAGTGCCAAAATTGCTACAAGTGATACATCAAGAATGGTTAGTAGATGCCAAGATCCTTCACATAATATACCAACTACAAGTTGACACACAAGAACATCCAAGATATACTTGGCATAATGATGAGCCCTTCTATAAAGGGAATATTATTTTAGTTAGGGATTCAACATTTAAATCTAGAGTGTTATCTAAATTACATTCCTCTCCCACAGTGGGTCATTCTAGGGTTTATAAAACATATGAATGGATTAAGAATTCATTCTTTTGGGAAGGAATGAAGAATAAAAACCACATGTTTGTGGAAGAATATGAAAAAATTTAATGACACAAGGAGGAAATAGTAAAACCTCCATGATAATTACAACCTTTACCCATTTGAACCATTGTATGAACTGAATTTACTATGGATTTGAATGTGGGATTAATAAAATCAGGAAAAAAATTAGTGATCATGGTAGTTGTTGATTTCCTTTCTATATATGCTCAGTCATATGCCTTACTACACCCATGCAAGGCCTCCGTAGTAGCATAAGTATTCATGGATAAAATTTTCAAATTCCATGACATGCCTAAATCAATCGTGACCAATCATTACCCCAAATTCACTAGAAATTTCTGGAAGGAGTTCTTACAACTTCAAGGCACCCATTTGAATCTCAACATAACATATCACCACTAAATAGATGGCTAGATGGAAGCAGTAAACAAGTGTTTGGAAACTTATTTACATTATTTTACCTCAAAAAAGCAATCACAATGGGTCGACTAGTTACCCTTGGACGAATGGTGGTACAATACCACCTATCATGGTGCTACTAAAATGACCTATTTTGAGGCATTCTATGGAAAAAAAACCCAATTAGTGATCCCATACTTATCGGACCTCTCTAAGGTTCAAGATGTGGACAAAACCATAACAACTTGTGTTAACATTCATCATATCATCAAGGATAATTTGGTGTTGGGCCAAAAACATATGAAGCAATAAGTCAATCAACATCGCACTAAATTCCATTTTGAAGAAGGGAAATTAATTGTTCTTGTATATACAACCCTATAAGTAGACATCACTCAAGGAGAAGAGTCACTAGAAGTTAGCTCCTATGTTTTATGAGCCATGTAATATACTCAAACATATAGGTATGATGGATTAAAAATTGGATTCACCCAAATATTATAAGCTCCACTCAATATTTCATGTATCCTACTTGAAGAAAATGGTTGGGTCTAATTGTAGAGTTCAAACCAACCTTCTTGGACTAGACGAGAAGGGATTCATTTAGTTGCAACATGAGGTCATTTTAGACAAATATGAGTGATTTTTTTTTCAATGAACTATCTAGGAGTTTTTTATCCAATGGAAGGATACAATGCCTAAAGATGATGCATCAGAACTAGAAGAGATTCTTCACCAATTTCCTCATCTCCATCCTTGATGATAACACTGTGTTGTAAGGGGGAGGGCATATTAGAGTCTCACCCTATCTCCCCTAGTTAGGATAATAGGTTGTTACTTAATGTATTGGGGCTATATCTATTAATAAATACCATGATGAAGTATAGTGTGAAATTAATAAATGTAAGTGGCCTCACCAAAGAAGGTCCACTAGTTAATGGTTGAGGCCTCATTAATGGAGGTCCACTAGGTGGTTAGGTTTTTGGTGAGTTAGAAACTATATATAGTAGTAGAAGCTATCCAATTCTATGTAATTGGATGCCAAGTGAATATTATTATACTTGGAGCTTTACTCATTTGGAGGTTTCCCCCTCAAAGAGGCAAGTAAACATTGCTCTCGGTTCTAAATATCCATAAAGGTTTTCTTACTATTGTTATTTCCAAATTCTAGTTATGTTTAATTGCTTTCTGCAATTATATTTATGTGTATCCTACTCTGAATATTTTGTTTCAACTATCAAGGAACACCACAAACTTGCCCAGATGTGTCCAAAATTTACAATCATACATCAAAAAATATCCTCATGTTCAAATTGCTTATTCCTAATATGTCTGGAATGCCATTTCTTTTGGAGTCTTTTCTATACCATTTGATGGTAGCCTACTAGAAACCTATGCTCTTCTAATTTTACCATCATATCTTGTATTTCCTATCATTGTTGTGTGTTTGACATATGTGTAGCAATGGATATCCACATGCTTGGTGGATCATATTCTAGGGGCATCACTACCTCCATGCCATACACCAAGTTGAGTGAAGTATGCTTATTCAAGGTTTCGCCCCAATCGTTACTATTTACAAAGCACACCTTGGTCAATCCAATTTCCAAAATCTTATTGAATGCCTCTTTCACTCCATTAGATTGTATAGGATATGGTGTCATTTTATGGTGATGGATCATGAACTCCTTTAATAGCACATTCACCGCTCCACCATTAAAATGTTGACATCGATCGTTGGTGAGGCTATGTTGGCATCCAAATCTTGTGATGATATGCTCAAAAATGAACTTGGTAGAAGTCTAAACAAAGCAATATTAGATCGACACAACCTATACCTTATGCATCAATCAATATATGGCAATGATTATATACCTAGTTTGTGAATAGCATGTCGGTGTACTGATGTGTCCAATAGAATCCATTGTCCAACATTGAAATGACTCCCCAACAACCACAATGGTTTGCAATGACATTTCAACTCAAGTCTATGGTTGTCCCGTGCTTTGTTATACATCACATTGCTTCTCACATTCCATGGAATTCTAAACAAAATTTGGCCACTAGAGCCCTACACATAGTACTTTATATGTAGTAGCCTTGCCCATGTAGTGTACACCACCTTAGCCATCATAGGCTTCCCATAGTAATTCTGGCCACTCATGATCCAACAAGTGTCCCCTTGGAATCTCATGTGTCACCAATTTATATAGCTACTCCATTATTAACTAATAACTCACCATGTGTCCACTATATACCTTTGTTGTCACCAAGCATAATATTTGAGTGTCAAACCTAAACCAAGTAATTCAACTATCTTTACAAATAATTCTAAAACAACTTTCACGTGAAAGAGATTGGCATTGGGTAGTTCATCAAATACCCTCGTAGTTTCCCCATTGTATACATGGGAAAGATGATTGATCCTAACTTTCTACTTTCTTGTCTTTACTACCACTTCTAAATCAAACACTTGGAATAACATTAACCACCAGTAGATCTGACCCTCCAACATAGGATTGTTAACCAAATAGTACTACAATGCAGAATGATCTAAAAAAAAAATTAAACATGCAACCTAGGAGATAGTTTATGAACTTCTCGAGTGCACACACCATGGCCAATCCTTCCCATTTTGTGGTAGTGTACTCATGCTTAGCCCATGATAATTTATGCTTGTGAAATAGACTGGGCGATCCAATGTGCTTTCCCCTCGCTGTGCCAAAACATTTCCTAGTCTGATGCAAGATGCATTCACATGTAAATGAAAATCTTACTCCAATCTTGAAGAAAATAAAATCATGGTGGTTACCATCCATTGTTTTAATTCTACAAATCTTACCTCACAACCTATTTCCCAAAAAAACAACACACTTTTATGCAACAATTCCTCCATTTGCATTATCAAAATAATGTATCATTTGATAAAATTGTGGTAGTACCATGCATCCCAACATAGACCATAGCACAAATACATTCCTAGGTGCAAGCAAATTGAAAATTACGGAGACCTTTATAGACAATGCCCCAACATTACATCAAACAGGTTACCAAAGAGTGCACTTTTTAATATTCAATGATAATTACATCCACTAACACCTATCCAACAACAACTTGAGCTTCAAAGTATGATCCTTTAGCACATTGCACATTTTCTAGTCATCCAAGAATACCTTCAAAAACTTTTGAATGTAGAAATTACCACTCTAGAAAATACCATAGGCACATTATTTAGTGTACAACCCCCATTACATCACAAACATAGTTTTGTTCTTATCCTCCTCTACTATCCAAATCTGATGATATCCCAAAAATCCATCTGTAAAAGAGTAGGCCTCATTCCCTACAAATTTTTTCCAATATCTTATCACTAAAGGGAATCGAAAAGGGGTCAGGTACATGGGCCTCACCGAGTCTATGAAAGTTGAGACACATGCAAATTCCACCTATTTTTTTCCCCTATATTACAATCAAGATGATTCAATCAAACTCCTCTACTTTAAAGATCAACCCATCATCCAAAATTTTATCTATAACCTATTTCACCTGCTCCTTATAATGAGGGTTCATTATGTATGATATTTTCTTTATCGATCGAGCACCTGGCTTCAATACAATCATTATTTCACCAAATTGTCGTCCCATGCCTTTCATCTCAATATAACTTTATGGAAATATATTATCGTATTCATGGAGTAGAGCTACAATATCTATGATTGTATCTTCATCCCAGTAATCCCTAACCATATCCAACTTCGGTTCCTCATCGATTCTATTGTTAACTTGCTTCATCGAAAATGGATTATGGCAATACATTACTTTATGGGTGTCCCCTCTATCCTAGACTAGGTGACGACCTTTGGTGTCTTAAAACCATAGATGTTGAATTAGTTCTTCTACAAGGTATACATATACAAGGTTTTACTTTATATAGGTTGCTTCTATGAAGGTTTCTTATGTATGGTCCCCATTTGTGGAACATATAGTAAGACACTACAGGTACTCCATTTGTGGGAAACATCTAATGCATTGAATCAACCCTGCAAATGGTGTATCCTCCCTATAGAGTTGGAAAATATCACATAACCTTTTCCATAATTATGGCCAATGGCATGTTCGTTGCTACATTTATTCCTGCATATACCAGTTCTTCAAAAATGGATCTAAGATGTGATCAAATTTATTTTCTCATTGTTGAATTGGAACATCTTACACTATACATTGCATGCCAAACTTGAACACATGTCCAATTTGGTTAGAAGTTGTGCTAAACAACAAAGACATGTTCATAGCATTGGAATTGACATTTGATGGCAAAGTCCCAATTCTCGATAACAAGTGAGTCTACAATTCCTTTGTCATTTCCTCCCAAGAATGCAATGAACTGCTATGGGTTTCCCACCATTTCACGGGGGTCTCTACCCAAGTGAAATCCAATATTACAATCCTCTCTTCTAGCACAATTTTTTTCTTCTATTTGTTCCACAAATTCAACCACATCAATCATGTCATCAAACTTGAATGAGTCTTTCTAATATAATCCAATACACCTACATAATCACAACACTACAAACTATTGTGTGGAATTCTCATAGTTTCCATGCTTCCATAGATTAAAAGTATCTTTTGAATCTATGGAAAAAGAGCACATGTTGTGCCAACTTAACTCTCCATCCACTGTAGGATTTATGCAATCCTTTCGGTGCCCAATGGTAAGATTATATATATAATATATCGAAACCTCATCTAAAACCTCTTCCATAGTTCCAGATTGAGCATGACCCATCATACAAGTAAGATCATTGTAGGTTGAACTGACCCTCTTAGCATTATTTGGCAGTCTGCAGGTGAATATAATGGAACTCAAGATCTCTGTTTGAAAGATGGGCATTTTTTGTCAAGAAAATAAATGCCATTTGGCTTCATTATCTAATCATATGCCTTCAAAACTTGATGAGGAAGATAATTATTATGTTTATTTTAAAACCGTTCCCACATGTTTCCCCAATAAAAAAACGTGATATGGGTGAAAAAAATGTCTCTCTGCCATGTATGTGATTTCGGTGGCTAAGAGAGGCAAAATCTGAGCATGTTAGCCACCGAAAGCTCCGCTTTTCGTGGCTAATGAACAGTTGAAATGTTCGCCTAAGACACCGAAAATTCTGGAAATATTCCTCTCAAATAATCACATATATATCTCAAATAAAAATAGATTTTGGAAAACTGAGAGAGGTTTTTGTAGATAGGTTTGTTTTGAGAAAAAACCTCTCTCAGTTATTTGAGATTCGTTTTTATTTTCCCGTGATATTCATTTCAAAAATATGTTTCAAACAGGTAAATTCTGAGATTTGAAAATTAGGGCTCAAAGATGAATTTGATTCTCCAAATATATGACACCTTTAGGAAAATTGAGAGAGGTTATTGGTCTTTGACATGTCAGGCATAAAATAGTCTGCCCGTTTCTCAAAATGATCTTCCATTCAGTCAAAATCGTCATTTGAAAATGATGACTCAACATAGTAAAAACTAACTTTTATGCGCTTTAGGTGGCTCATTTGCCCTTGAAAATCTAATTTAGCCGCTAAAAGCCCTGACTTTCGGCAGCTTAAAACACTATAAAATTACCATTTAGTCGTCGAAAGATAAAATTTACTTTTGGTCTATTTTATGAGGTGAAATCCTCATTTTATTGAATTTATATGATTATAAGCCTTTCTCAAAGACTTCATGACTTTCAAACCTAAAAATAAATCTTCTACCTGATGCTCCTCTTATCATGTGATTTGGAAATAATTTTCAAGTCATTTTTTATCGCTAACATCTGGCTCCAACTAGGATGGATACCTCCCTGTGAGTTTTCCAAGAACCACAGATCTAATGCCTTTCTTGGAAAATAAAAACTGAACTTAATGTCTAGTGTTCCATTGGGCATGGAGTCAGTGTTCCATTGGGTATGGAGTCGGCATATTATCTCTTACTAAAAATATTTTCAAAACTTATATGAATGACCTATGTACTTCAAGACTGCCTTTATTCACAAAAAGTAACTGCTACATCTGCTGAGAAATGAAAGAAAAGAAATGCTTGGGAAGAAAGCTTATTTCCTACCCTACTCTACCCTAACTAACTCTGCAATTTGGTCAGGTAAAAGCAGATTTCCATAACAACTAGCCAAGCAATTTCAATACTGTAATGATCTCTTCTTTCCCACTGATTAATAGTCGATGTTTGAAGTGTAACAAGAATGATAATAAGTTATTCACAAAACCAAACTCACTTGGGAAAACTAATAAGTTTAAAGAATCTGAAGCTTTCAAATTTTCTGAAATATAGCATTTTATGAAGGCTACCACCGGGTCTTTGAAACAGTCTCAGAAGCCTGTTGATCTTCGGGAAATAACTGTACATTTAAGAAGCCTCATGCTCCTCCATGACTGTTCCTCTGCTAGAAAACTGATCATCTTTTTGTTCCCTTGAAATGAGATCTTGATCATCAATCGTAATAATCTTCTCTTCGGCAAAGTGTTCAGAAGATGATGGTATAGCAGTATTTAAATAACAAGGACTATGATTAGCAAGGAACATGTAGTTGTCTATGCAATCATAGATTACCATGGATTCATTTTGATTTACAAAGTGATCATTAACTTCAAATTCATATCTATATTCAAGGCACTCTGCAAATATTGAAAAATCTGATTCACAATCTGAAATAAATTTACCAGTTTGTTGTTGTTCCAGATTGTCCTCATGGTCATAATCTTTTTGCTCGAAATCTGAATCGTACTGACATTTTGTTGACTCAAATATATGCATATTTTTGAAATCAACCTGCTCTCGGATCCTCCTGGAAACATAGATGTTCTCATCCACCTCTAGAACATCTTCAAATAATCTATTTAGGGACGAAGAATTTCTTTCTAACAATAGAAGAGCAAGTTGTGAATCAAGACCTATAACATAGTATATCATGGCAATTGTCTCTACAGGTCGGATCTCCAAAGGCATACCATAGTAGATGCTGCAGAATCTTCAATTCAAGACGATCAAAGTTTCATTATGTTCTCTCTTCAACGCATAGAAATCAGCAAGGTAGGAATCTAGTGATTTGTGTTCACCCCAATGCTTCAAAAAAACATTAGAGAACTCGATCCATGAGCTAATAGAATTAGCTCTCAGACCTTTAAACCATACAACAGCATCTTTGATCAAAGATTTAGAGAAAAATCTCATCATCACATCCTCATGAATAATCTGAAAATGCTCGATAAAATCCAAAAAGGATTCCAAGTGCCTCTGAGCTGAAGCTTGATTTTCTCTAGAAAACCAAGGGAGATATTCATAACAATCAACAGGATAAGGATGAAGAAGAGAGGGAAGATTTAAAGGCTTAAACATCTTCATCCTAATTTTGATTTGAAAGGTTGTGGGTTGATCCTTGGGGATAACAAGTTATTGACAAGGTTCAGAAATAATGGCAAGAGGAGTTGAACTCCGTCTGGGTTTGGAATGAATTTCAATTTCCTCAAGATTAGATTTACATGGTTGATCAAGCTTAGAAGGGATTTGGATACATTGATCATTTTTATGGATGAGCTGAGGCAAAAGGACTGAATCAACATCTACAATGCAAGCGGGCTATAAATCTTCTTCTAAAGATGGATATATAAAAGAAGGCTGATAATTTTCTGAATATACAAAACAGAAAATAATTCTTCTAACATGCAAAGGGGAGCAACATGAAAGAGATAATAAAGAACAACAATAATTCACGAAGTAGACTGATGAAATGATACCTGGATTTAGCATTAAGCCTCTTCATCTTCTGTCAAACTAGATCCTTCCCAATGAAGTCTTGAATGTGGAGTCATCAGGCAAATGATTACAAACGAATCTTATGTATGTCTCTTGTTTTCCATCAAGAAACAGATCTATGTCATTCTCCCAAGGAAACTCTGCTTTCACTTTCATTCCCCAGCAACGATGCCATTTTGTTATCACTCCAAGAAATCACTCCCTAACTTTAGAAGGGTGTAATCTTGGTAACTTTAAAAGATCAATAATGTGGAGGAAAAGAGGATCAAATCAGATGACATTATAAACTCATTATTCATTAGAAATACATCAGTTACTTGAAAGACCAAGGCTTTCAACTATGTAACTCGGCAAGTTTACTTTAATGTGTGGAAGCATGGAGAAGACCTATTATGCTGACAGAAATACCTAAACAATAGTATATGTGAATGGCCAGTAATGATAGGTAAAATACTCTTCACACCAGCAGAAACATGTATAAGATTGCATATAGTATATGGCCAGACCCAACCGGTAAATACTTGCAACTTTAGCTTATGAATGCACCAATAGGATAACAGTTATTTGGCATTAAGTCAAACATCAGAAGCAGAGTATATAAGTTTAGTATACCAACGAAGAGATGGGATGACAGTTGTTATCACTGAAATTTCGTCTGCACATGGCGACAAGAACTCCACATCATCAAAACAGCAATGAAGTCATTCATGGCACTGAATTAAGTTCACAGCATTCCAGAAGGGTCAAAAACTATACCAAGTAACCAAAAATTGAAGGGCGCTTTACAGCAGCTTGATGCGCGCGCATATGCGCGGGACAAAAATGTGTTATCAGCGCATGCACGCCCCGACGCGCGCCTGTCAACACAAAAACCCGCGCATCTGCTAATACGATGCATTAATTGCATAAGTCGGCCTCCCGACCGCCTATGGACCGGCCCCCGAGATGATTTGACCCTCGAATCAGGGTCAGCTCTGCAAATTCGGCGAATTAAATGACCTAAGTGAACCCTAAACAGGTCCGTGTTCACACCGGAAGTTGGTTACGTGACCGCCTGGAAAAATGCTATAAATAGCCGTGAAGACTCACTGTTTCAGCAGAGAATTCAAGGCAT
>ML841673.1:0-21613 GCA_009831015.1 Picea engelmannii | reverse complement strand
AGGACCTTCCGCTGGAGGGAGAGGGAACCCCTATCTCTGTCTTCAGCGTGTGCTCTGGTTTTGCTAATAGATCAAGCCTGGAACCATTGACGACTCCCTTGTCTTATGTTTGATGTTTTTGTTTATTTTTGTAATGTTATTTGCTTTCAGTTCGTAGTTAGATTATAGTTTGTTTCTGTTTCTGTTAACCCTTTTGCTCCACAGCATCCTGTTCTGCCTTGCCAAGCCCAACAGGGCATGCTAGTGCTCCCATTTTTTCTCACATGGCGACGATTCGAGCACGAACAACAGCCTTCTATCATTGAATATACATAAACTTGGAAAGAAAGGAAATGGAAAACTAAGTAACGCAGTGAAAGAAGCTCGATGTCAAGATATATTAATGGACATCTCTAAAGAATGAAATATAAAAGTCTTCAAGAAAATAACCCACAGTCCTCAGACTGTTTCCCCTGGTGCATCAAAGGTCTTCGTCTTTATAGCCTTTACATCACAATTTCAAGATCCTATAAAAATGGATCTGAAAATAAGTAAAACTGAAAATAATCAAAAAGTATATGACAAGTAAGATCATTGTAATTCGAACTGACCCTCTTAGCATTATTTGGTAGTCTGCAGGTGAAGATCATGGAAATCAAGATCTTTGTTTGAAAACTAGGTGATTTATGTCAAGAAAAGAAATGCCATTTGGCTTCATTACCTGATCATATTCCTTCAAAACTTGATGAGGAAGATAATTTGACTTCTGATAATTATTATCTTTATTTTAAAATTGTTCTCATGTGTTTCCCCAATCAAAAAATGCGATCTGGGAGAAAACAATGTCTCTCTGCCCTGTCTGTGCTTTTGATGGCTAAGAGAGGAAAAATCTGAGCCTGTTAACCACCGAAAGCTCTGCTTTTGGTGGCTAATGAACAGTTGAAATGTTCGCCTAAGCCACCAAAAATTCTGGAAATATTCCTCTAAAATATTCACCTATATCTCTCAAATAAAAATATATTTTGGAAAACTGAGAGAGGGTTTTGTAGATAGGTTTGTTTTGAGAAACAACCTCTCTCAGTTCTTCGATATTCGTATTTATTTTCCCGTGATCTTCATTTCAAAAACATGTATCAAACAGGTAAATTCTGAGATCCGAAAATTAGGGCTCAGAGATGAATTCGATTATCCCAATCTATGACACCTGTAGGAAAATTGAGAGAGGTTATCGGTCTTTGACATGTTAGGCCCAAAATTCTCCAACCGTTTCTCAAAATGATCTTCCAGTCGCTCAAAATCGTCATTTGAAAATGATGACTCAACATAGTAAAAACTGACTTTTATGCGCTTTAGGCGGCTCATTTTCCCTTGAAAATCTGATTTAGCCACCGAAAGCCCTGACTTTCGGCGGCTCACAACATTGTAGAATTACCATTTAGCCGTCGAAAGCTAAAATTTACTTTTGGTCTATTTTATGAGGTGAAATCCTCATTTTATTGAATTTATATGATTATAAGCCTTTCTCAAAGACTTCATGACTTTCAAACCTAAAAATAAATCTTCTACCTGATGCTCCTCTTATCATGTGATTTGGAAATAATTTTCAAGTCATTTTTTATCGCTAATAGGTTCGATCAACTACGTTAGTGGGTGATCCCAACACCGACAAAACTACCTTGTTTAGACTAAACACATCTTAATCATCTTCTAGAATTCATAAAACATTATTCATCCATCCCTATAATTCATATTCAGTTGACTACACTCGCAAGCTTGAGCATCTACTCAGTGGTCAAACTATGGATAATGGTTTGTCTACTTCAATAGGACCATCATATTGTATGAATACTATTTCTCACATCACCTCTACCATGTCACATATAAATCCTTTCTATTGAGCTAGATCAAATGTTAGTGATTTTGTAGAGCCCTACAAATAAGCTCCTATTATGTGGTGGCTACAACTACTCCAAAGGTAACGATATTTATGCCTATATATGAATGATCCACCAATTCAATTTCCACCAAGGATTTATAGTTCTAAATTGACCATGTTTGCACCACATTGGTTTTTGTACCACACCTTCCACTTCTCAATCAATTCCAGATAATTCCCAGTGTTATGCTCAATATTTGGACAACATCCACCATAATGTACCCACCCCCAAGACGAGTCTCTCTACTACACTACAAGATTTGATACCACAATGTAATGTCCTCAAAAAATTTGGTGAGGTGCTACCATAAAAATTTTGATATGATATTAATGAGTAAATAGAAAAAAATAGTGAAACATGCCTACCAATCACATATCTAACAACACTTGTAAAACCCATAAATAAAATAAAAGAAATATCTCATAATAACATATAATTACTAAACACAGAGTTCTTATGCACGACAAATAAATATAAGAACATGAAATATACATAAAGATTAAGACTCATATTTTAGTCAACAAGATGTAACCAACTACAAGGGATGAGCGTTCCTCCCAACCATAGACATGTTGCTCCATATCTCAGCAGCATATCACCCCCGAACTGGGGCTATGTATCCACAAAAGAGGGTGTCCCTTGTAGTCAAACTATTCCCAAGGCGACTAGTCTTCCTACAACTATCAAAATCCACCCAACTCTCTTCCCCGTGAACTCACACAACCCATGGAAGGGGATCCCCCCTCATTGTACTCAGTCCCTCAGGCCTTCCTTCTTTCCTCCAGGGCACCAATGTGCTCCGTCGGACAGAAATATCACTACTAGGGACATCAGGGATATCAGGAAAAATATTCCCAGGTGACTAATATTTCTACAACTATCCAAATCCACCCAGCTTTCTTCCCCATGGCCTGCACAACCCATGGAAGGGAATCCCACTTCAGTGTACTCAGTTCCTTATGAATTCCCTCTTCCCTCTAGGGCACCAGTGCACTCGGTCGGATAAGAATCTCGCTATTGGGGACACCAAGGATATCAACTTCTAGGAGATATTGTAAGCACACAACTTACATCCCTCAAGGAACCATTCCCTCTCACAGAGAGATTCACTTCACAAGCCTAACAACCTACCTCTTCATCTCTAGCTCCTCATGCTCCTATTCTACTCTAGCTCATTGTCTCTACTCAGGTGACTAGGGTTCCCTGCCTCAAGAACTCATTCCCCTCTTTTGTTTTTTCTTGTTGATTGATTAAATGCGCTCTTGCCTCCATGTTGCATTTTTTCCATACGAAATCCTATTTTCATGGCTTGCTTGACTCACACTCCTCCCAAGAAGGATTGTACTCATCCCCCATGCTCACAATAACTTCTTGAAGAGACTTCTCACAGCCACCCTCTTATAGACATTCAATGGTTCGTTTTGGAAACACTCCAAAGGAAAATAGAGGGTTTATAACACAAGGTAAATCTAGACAAGGTGAATTGAGATTAATACCCATAAACATTCCCTTCTTGGACCCCTTGGACCCTTCCCCCTCTTTTGGATACTCAACCCCCCATTACTTTGTCCTTGTCCACCTGCAGTGACATTATTTTATTTATCATTATGTTTTTCAAAGTTTACATATTACATTGCTTGGCCCATGGCCACATTAATCAGTATGGGATCTTCATCCCAAAACATATTGGCTCACCAACCTGATCACATTTACATCATTACATTATAATTTGTGGGGATCAAAAGTGGGGATGTTACTTCCCATCCCCCTTATTTTTGCATTGTTCTCAGTGCACAACACCATCCGATGTACATTCATAGTGTCCCCCTTATTCTCTCTGGCCTTTAATCAACTTAAAGGCTCTCTAGAATAATCACATAGACACTCTAGCCAAACATACATATACATAGGCACTCTAGCCCGAAGACCAAGTATACATAGGGGCTCCGAAACAAAATGTATCCACATAAGCACTCATGCCCAAAAAACCATGCATAATGATTTTCACAATTTTAGTAACTCTTGCAACAGTTCCAAACAACAATATCTCTTCCCCAAAACCCACACAACCCATGGATGTGGATCCCACTTTACTTTTTTCAGTCCAGCAAGCCTTCCCTCTTCCCTCGAGGGCACTAGTGCGCTCGGTCGGACAGGATGCATCTAAGATGTGGCTCCAGGAATTCCAACTGCCAAAATTGAGTCTTTATTCTTTCGAATTGAGGAAAGTCTTTTGTAATTTAATCTTCTCTTCTCTTATCCTCTCTTGTGGAGTTCTATGTCCTTGGTTTACTCAACCTTCAGTCTCATGCATCCCTTTCATTGTTATGCAATTCCTCATGAGATCCTTCATTTTCCAAGGTGAGCGCCAACTTACCACTATACTTCCACTAGAAATATGTAACATGTGGCAGTCGTCTCATCTACATCATATGCATACAACCAATGTGATACATCATCATAACAATTTTCAATTATTAATTTTTTGAATTTGTTTTATACATGAATTTTTTTTTCCCAAGTATGAGTTTTATGCTTATTATGTTTGGCTCTTGCAATTGTAGCTATTTGTCTTCCTTGTGGCCTTACACCATTTCCATATCCAAGACCAATCTACCTATAATTTTATCAACTTTCATGCAACCAAACAAATTTTTAGCATTCATGCACATTATCTTTTCTTTGAACATTTACAATAGTTCACAAGAGAAATATCGAAATTGTGCATACTAACAATTCAATCATTTCTTAATGTTAATTATCATATTAAATGGAATGAAACCATCATTCATTGTATATGAATTATCTATCACACTCAAATATAATGTAATCAAAAATTACCAATAATAAAACCAAGATGATAATACCCATGGCCACATCTACACAATGCATCCTTGCATTGCCCCTAGAATGCCACAGATCTGTGTCATGTATTCCACCATGGTGAGTTGGAAAGTCTAGCCAATACCTTAACACATCATCGAAACTCTTCTTAATTAAATGTTTGATCATTTGGATACCTTCCCCTTCAACCCATACACAACACTAGGAATATAATCCCTTGATGTTATTTAGTGTCAGCTAAGAGGCTACAGTCCAACATTGGTTATATAGGGGAAGACCAATTGATCATTTGCATGGCATTGTATCTCTTCCATTTCCAACCTCAACATGGCATACATGGATAACTCCATTGGCATCCAATTCTATAGCAAAAGTGTATCTCCTAAGTTGACTTGGTTATGATCTCATAACCCACACAATACAATATGAAATTAAGTTCAACATCAATTCATCCATTCATTCAAGCACTACAAAACATGTGTAAACTCAAGGCCCTCTACCTCTACATCAATTTCAAATATTGAAAATTTAGTTAAGGGAATTCTTACCTCAATTCCCTTCAACATTTATGCATCATAAACAACCCCAAATGCATACCTAGATGGTTGTTATTACATTAATTGATGCTATCGTATCAACTGATATTTTGTAGAAGCTTGCAGGCTCTCTTCACCAATTTTCTTGGTGAACACTCTTACCATCCCCACTTTGTCTTCCTATGTATGGATTTCATATGCAACGGAATCATCAACATATTCATCCATGCTATAACAATTTTCTTGTATACACAATCCATCATTAGTCATACCCAATTATCATAATTCCATTAGTTCATATATATAATAGCATACTACTCTCAATCTACAAGCATGCCACAAGTATGTTCAGGCATGTCCACATGTACAAATGCACATCAATATGCATCACACATTCAATATCATCATGCCTACTTCATGCACATGCATTATGTCTTTATTATATGCATCATGCATCACTTTTGTTATGCACATTAGTGCATATATGTTTTAGCTTCTTGGGATCCATGTAAATTTCCTTGAATCCTTCTAGATCCTTGCAGCCTTGTGCACTATTATTCTTCTCAACTATGCACCATTGGTTCATCATCTGACCCTTTCTATCCAAGTTCCACTTGGCCATTATGCATTTCCATCCAATATTTCCTATCAGTAGTTGCTTCCACTCAGGAAATCATGCCCCTACTTACCTTGCTAGAATATTCCAGCACATACTTAACACATTTAACATATGTGCTACTCATGAGCACAACCATTCAGAATAAACATGTAAACCAATGAATTCTTGACACATATTTTCATGAATTCAATGTGAGGATTCTAACCATCCTTGGTCGTTGGAGGTTCCTCCCTCTTCCACTCAGGTTTTGTTTCTTGAACTATACCCTACCTACATGGTTACCTGCAACCCTTCTGATGTTATCCCATTAGTTGGTGCTCCATGGGGACTCACAGGGTCCCTTCATCAGTATTTCAACATTGGTCTCTTGTCTCTACCCTCTGCACAAGATTGTTTACCATTAGCAATTGTCTCCTCAACAACTCCAATCTCCCCCCCAATTCTTCTGGATATTCTGGAATTCTCTGCATGGTTGGGTTCTTTCCATGACCCTCTTTCCATCATGTTCCTCTTTGGATTTGGTTTCTTCATTTCCTTGAGAAACTCAGTTGAGTTCCTCTCGACCCTTTATCATTCAGAGATCCCTCCTTCCTTATATGTAAAAAACATATTAACACATCAATATTAGCTCATAAATTTAATTTAAAACATGTGCATTTTTCACATGACTCATGTGACAGTAAAACTCATTAATATTTTGTTTCAACACATGTATCATTCCACTCATGCATGTCTTCAAATGTAATCCAGGATTCTTTGATATACATATATATAAGGGGCTCTGAAGTCTATTTCTTGACTTCTCAATAGTCATCAATTCCATGCCTATGTCCTTCCGACAAGGTCTTTTCACAGTCCCTCCTCATGGGACTATATTAGCATGAAACTTCCTTTTTTCACCTCTATCAAATCATGAAATGATTCCCACTCATGAGTTTGCAACAACTCTTGTTCCATATCCTTATAGGCTTAGTCTTCATATCAGGCTTAAACATTCTACCTTTATGGTCTATCTTTGGCCACTCATGTACAATACTGGAAACATTGCTTAGTTAAGATTCTCTTATCAACCCTATAATTCTGAAGTTTATCCTTGACTCTCTCTCTAGCTCTACCAAGCATGGAGGATTTCTCCATAACCCTCCTCTCGTTCTAATTCCTCGGCTTTGATACATGAGGTTTTATTTCCATGCTATGATGTCCATTTTGTTGTCATTTTCTTCCTTTCATTGTGTCCTCTCAGTGTTGAATTAACATGCCACAATTAGCTAATCATGCACTTTAAATGCATGTAATTTCTTGATCTTGATAAGGATTTCAGTGGCTCACAACAACCCAAAACTCAGGGCTTTGTTCTAGTTTTTATTCACATTTATGAATCTGTGTGTGTGTCTATATATATATATATATATATATATATATATGTATCTATGTATCTATGTATGTATGTATGTATGTATGTATGTATGTATGTATGTATGTATATGTATGTATGTATGTATGTATGTATATGTATGTACACACACACACTAACAGTAGATTCATAAATGTGTGTATACACACACACACACACACACACACACATATATATATCCTCGAAAGTAGATTCATAATGTGAATAACAGTTGGAACATAGCCCTAAATTTGGGGTTGTTGTGAGCCACTGAAAGCCTTATCAAGATCAAGAAATTGCATGAATTTAAAGCGCATGATTAGCTAATTATGGTATGTTAATTCAACACTGAGAGGACACAGTGCAAGGAAAAACGACAACAAAATGGACACCATAGCATGGAAATAAAACCTCATGTATCAAAGTTGAGGAATTATATTGAGAGGATATATATATATATATAGAGAGAGAGAGAGAGAGAGAGAGAGAGAGAACTTGTATCCCTCTTACAATTCCAAACAATTCCAATAATCTAATAATTTTACATCATTTTTCCTCATTAATCCCTCAGACATCTTTCTTCTTTTCTGGGAATTTTGATGCTTCATTCATAATATGAATATAGAGGACGATTCTTCTCATCAAAAAATTTCCAATGATTATTTTCTTTCTTAATTTTGTGCTTGGAGCAAAAAGTTATGCTCTTTCAAAGTTTTCTTGGACGTTTCCTTGTGATGATGTCATCATGTCTACATGGATTCCATGTGTACCTCCTTCGTGCACACCCATTGACGTCATCGGTCCACTGGCATCCAAGTGGACCTATCTCACACCTTCAGTTGATGTTTCCTACTCTACATCGTCATACATAGTTCTTCGGCCTTCCAAATCCTTTTTCATTCAAAGGATCTCCTATAGGATGGGTAAACTTACCATACACACTAATATTTTTGTGGATTGCAACCCACAATGCTTTCAGGCTTGTGTTCTCTCTCTCTCTCTCTCTCTCTCTCTCTCTCTCTCTCTCTCTCTCTCTCTCTCTGAAAACCTTTTCGAAAGAGCTTTCATGTGAACAACCTCCTACAAGTCTATCAAGATCGCGCTCGCGATATTGCACAACACTCTGATTCTAGATCTTTCTTAATGAAACCTTCCACCGGAAACATTGTTGGACAACACATTTGTGGGGATACTCTGTTAGAAAAAAATTACACTATTTCTTTATTTACCCGTAGTTTGCATCGCACGACATTGTTGGGCCTGCGCTCGCAAATTTTCCCATTGGGGAGACACTTGTGCACACAAACTAACTCCTTTGTGGTCTGCATCCCACAACATTAACGGGCTCATGTTCACAACATTACTATTGAATAGACCCTCGCAACCATCAATCCCAAAATGGATGATTAGGATTAATATCTTCACACCCATTGGACGATCAATATTTATCCTTGGATTTTGATTGATCCCTCTTGACCCTTACCTTTACCATTCGCAACTATGTGTCCCATCTGTACCTAACTTCCACATGGAACTCCTCTGATTCTCCTGCCCTTTCTGACGTAGAATTCCAACACCCTTTATTGGTATGTCATCTGACTCATCATGTTGGTGTGGCACTTATGTCACCAATCACTAACGTGACACGCCAACATGGCATGGAAAATGTCAGTTAATGTGGTAGTTGGATCCACGTGTCCTACTCCACAGTTGCCTTGTTATCACCATTCTTCCACACTGGATAGAAGGATCAACCACCTCATACCTCTTCATATGAACTATATCCATACTTCCACACTTATTTTATTTTCAAATTTTATGGGGTTTTACTATGCGGAAATTCTAAAATCCCTACACACACTCCTCTTTCCTTTGCACAACTATATCTCCACACAACTATATCTCCACACAATTGTATCTCCACACAAATATATCTCTACACAACCATATGTCCTCACAAGCCAACACTTAGTTTATTCCCAATCTTTTCCTATAGTGTAGAGAACCTAATCTTAACCTTTTTCCCGCACAAACTTTCTCTCCACACAAACGTCCCTTCCGCAAAAATGGAACTTCGGTGCACCTATACATCCACATAACTTTTTTGTGCACGTATTCCTTCCTTTTCACTCTCCATACCTCTGACCCCCACACTTTCGCACACTTAGCCATTTTTTCCTTAGACTTAAGGCATGCACCTTTGTGTCCTACCATGGGTAAACTGTCACCGTGGAAATCCACGCTGACACTACCATGTCACTGACATGTGACTCAAAGTCATCATGATGTCACTACCTCATGGTTCTTCTAGAACATGATTCCACATTTAATCCTATATTTTCCAATTAATGTTTTTATAGCACTTTGTCTATCCTCATATGCTATGCAAACGAGTTGAGGGTTACGACAAATCTGGGTTCCCACATCAGGGTTCCACCCTCACAGTTTTTCCATTCAGCTCCTAGGTCTTGGGGTATGATGTGTTGACACAAGAGGTTCAATGTGGCCCTCCACTGGACTTCCACCTATCCTATTAATTTCTCATGTCACCCCCATGTCATCTTGATGTCATTTGTACAAAAATTCCCCAAATTTTCCATGATTTTGGATTTTCGAGAAATTTCCAAAATTCCCAGAGTTCAAAAATATCTTCCCCGACCTCCATGGAATATTTGTAACTTATATTTCCGTGGAAAAATCATGACCTTTGTAATCAAATCAACCTCTACACCTGCAATTTGACACACCCGAGTCGATTTTCTCACTGAATTGAACTTCAATTGGGATGTTTTCCCAATTACACCCAATTTCACCATGAAGACTCTAACAATTCTCATCTTCCACCTAGTTCTTAACCCATGCAGCCTAATGTTGTAACCATAGCTCTGATACCACAATGTAACATACACATCCCCAAGTCGATTCGTGTTACTACACTACAAGCTCTCATACCACATTGTAACATCCTCATAACTTTCACTAAGGTGCTACCATAAAAATTATACTTTGATACCAATGAGTAAATAGAAAAAATAGTGCAACATGCCTATCAATCATGCATCTAACAACACTTGTAAAACCCAGAAAGAAAATAAAAGCAACAACTCATAATAACATATAATTATTGAACTCGGAGTTCTTATGCATGACAAATAAATATAGGAATAGGAAATATACACAGATATTAACACTTATCATTTAATCAATAGGATGCAATCGAATGCAGGGGATGGATATTCCTCCCAAACATAGACCTACTGCTCCATATCACAACATTAAATCACCCTCGAGGTAGGGCTATGTATCCACAAAATAGGGTGTCCCTTGTAGTAAAACTCTTCCCAAGGTGACCAGTATTCCTACAACTATCCCAGTCCACCTAGCTCTCTTCCCCGTGAACCCACACAACCCATAAAAGGGGACACCCCTTCATTGTACTCAGTCCCTCATTCCTTCCCCCCAGGGAACCAATGCGCTCAATCGAACATGAATCTCGCTACTAGGGACACTGAGGATATTAGGCAAACTTTTCCCAAGCTACTAGTCTTACTATTACTATCCCAAACCACCCATCTCTCTTCCCCACAACCTGCACAACACATGGAAGGGAATCCCCATTCACTGTACTCAGTCCCTCAAGCATTCCCTCTTCCCTCTAGGGAAATAGTGGGCTCGATCAAACATGAATATCTCTACTAGGGACACCGAGAATATCAGATTCTAGGTGAGATTGTAAGCACACAACTTACCGCCCTTAGGGAATCATTCTCTCTCATAGGGAGATTCACTTCACAGACTTGAAAACCTAGATCTTCTTCTCTAGCTCCTCACGCTCCTACGCTGCTCTATCTCATTGTCTCTGCTCAGGTGACTCTAGTTCCCTGCCTCCAGAATTTGTTTCCCTCTTTTATTTTTTCTTGTTAATTGATTGTTTGTTCTCTTGCTTCCATGATACATTTTTCACATACAAAATCCTATTTTCCTAGTTTGCTTGACTCACATTCCTCCCAATGAGAATTGTACTCAACCCCCATGCTCACAATAACTTCCTGAAGTGACTTCTCACACCCATCCTCTTACATGAATTCAATGGTTGGATATGGAAAACTCCAAAGGAAAAAAGAGGGTTCATAACACAAGGCAAATCTAGACAAGGTGGGTTGATATTAATACCCATAAGCATTCCCTTCTTGGACCCCTTGGACCCTTCCCCCTATTATAGATACTCATCACCCCATTACTTTGTCTGTGTCCACCTGCAACAACATTATTTTATTTATCATTGTGTTTTTCAAAGTTTACATATTACATTGCTTAGTCCATGCCCATATTAATCAATATGGGATATTCGTCCCAAAACATATTAGCTCACTAGCCTAATCACATTTACACCATTACATTATAATTTGTGGGGATTAAAATTGGGTATGTTACAACCACAACAAGGATTATGTGGTTGTGAATAGTTATCCTTAATGTAACCCCCCTCATTATAGTTGTAACATCGTGGAAAAGGATGATTCACATCATTCCTCAATGCTGGGTTATCCCGGTTCTAGTTCTTCCCTCTCTTCCCAACCCAAATTGACTCTACAACAAACATATTCTTCTCAAATATCTCAACAAGTGTGGACAATGCACAACGGTCCTCTGTATGGTGAGTGTTTACCCGACAAAAGTCACAATGTACTACCATCACATTGCTACTATACTTTTGTAATAATGACCAATGATGGATATCATGTCACAATGTTCCTACATATTTCACAAAGTTAAACATTTGTCTTTCCTAAAATATTTCTCATAAAAAATATTAGACACTACCATGACATATATTTGGGCCATGGGGAAATCATTCCATAGGTGTCCTTATATTTTATAAAGCATGCACCAAATCACTTCCCTTGGAGTGTTCTTTCCCTTCACCAGATCTTGAATTTGCTTAAATAAAGAGGTCAAGTGATACTAGAACTCCACTAACCTTGGAATCAAAGCTCCAAATACTTCCCTGATAGTCTCTAGATGCATTGCAAATTCTAATGCTTCCCATTCAGTGTCAACAACCATTATTGTGGTAACAGTGTTTGCAAGTGAGTTAGCATCCCACCAATTAACCATTCTTTGTGTTTCACCTCCTAGAAGGTGTAGCTCAATCAACTCATCAAGTCTCAGAATCACTAGTGATACCCCAAATGGTTTCTCCAACCTTTTGCTTGATCTCCTTTATCTCTACAATAATTTGTCACTACCAGCTCGTCATTTGAAACCCTTCATGAACTCTACCCTCAATGAAACCAAAGTCACACCACGCAAGGTGGGAGAGTTCTACTTACACTTCATATACCATTGCAACAACCTTCCTCACAAGTCCATTTGTAATTCCCCCAATTGCATCATGTATGTGGTTCTCCATGCATTCCAAATGGCATCTCAGAGGAACCAATTCTATCCCTATGCCTTCGTCACCTTTATCATGAAACAAAGGAAACCATATACATGAATCATTTGGCTATGTTATTATCATTTTCTCGTGAATCTAGTCTAACAAAAATCCCAAGAGTCTTGGTTGTTGTAAAATTGATGGTATTCCTATAATAACAATCATAGAAATAGACAATACTAAAGACAAATTATGATTCCCTTTAGAAGACACACATACCCTATTTAAATCCAATATAGTAGGAGTACTTGAACTTCTTATCAATTAAACACTTATGTTATACACAACAATGGTAATAACATCTTGATAAAAATCAAGAGGCATATGGGTTAGGATGTAGGATGGATTGACTCCACTGCCATTTTAGTTTGCTTCTTTAGTAGCTTAGCTTTCTACAAGTTTGGAATACCATAACAATGTGAAATTAAAAGCATCTTCAAATGAATCTTCTTGATTCTACTCTTCCAATACTTCCATTTTGACGACCAAGTTAATAGGTTCAATTAGCATTTATGCACTTGTAGTCTAAGTATCTGTGTCCCCTATGTTACACCTTAGATTCACCTCAGTGTGCCTTATACTTTTTAACCAGATCTAGACCATCATATGAGAAGATTATGTGCCATATTGTACCATGATGAGCCAAAAGTGAGGTTGTATTTGTGCTCATTAATTATTGTATTGGACCATGATTAGATGTTCTATGTATTGGTAGGGGATTATGTGGTATATTCAGACCCCATGTGGTCATTCATGGCCCATCCTTTTAGTCCCCATATCAAGATTGGATTTTTCTTTTATGGCTACGATCAACTGCCCCCTGATGTTGGTAACTCTCATCGTGTCGGTCACTTATTATCTAAGTTAGGTATGCAACCATATTGGGGTGGATCTACTAGGAAACATGATCTAGGGGAGATAAATGGTCTCTTACCACTTTGTATTTGATGTAAATGTGTTTCTCTTTGTAAATTTTGTCACATCTGTGTATAACACACTTATTGTATTCCTAACCATGGGTTCCCTCTCTTATGTATTCATCACACTTTTGGCAATATACTATCATAGATGATTATGCATATGTTTAGTCAGTTTCACATCTCCTGAGACATTGTCACAATTCTCAAGCCAATACACATATTCCATGGCATTGGTCACATCCTCAAAGGCACATTTGGGATACTTTTGCACACATGGACATCCTCTACACATGCCACTTTGGAGATCCTAAAACACTTGTTGGGCCCTCCATTTTTGGAAATACCGAAGTCTTATGGAAGCGGTGTATGCCAGATGGAAGATGAAGAAGTAGAAGAAAACAATTAGAAGAATGGAGAGCTAATTGAAAGTGTACCAGTAGCAGAGATAGCCAAAATCACCATGATCTAGTTGGACGAGCAGTGAAAAATTCCAAGAGCATTGAGCGCCAGTGGGAAAAACATGGAAAAATAGCAGAACAAGGATTCCAATAAGTGACCAAGAGAAAAGTATAAAGAGGAAGGCAGTGCGATAGGGAAGAAGTTTTAATTAAGTGCATAGGAGAGACATATTGTTACTACTATGGTTGGGTTGGGATTGAGTCAGTCTTGATATCTCGTAATGGGATTTGTTGGTAGTATTGTGCTTGTGCAGTAGGTTTTGAGTTTGAAATGGGTATTCAGGGCTAGATCTCATTGCACAAGTTATTGCATGAGAAATACATTTATTATATGAAAGTTAAGGGAGATGTTGCTAATATAATGGACTATTTCGTGCCCTAAAATTATTATTCTTGTTGATCTGTCCTGATGTGTATGAATCTATGTTTCTATCGCGCTATTACTTATTTCTTGTTTCGTTAGCATTTGATCACTATTTGTGTGTGTCTTTGGGATCTACTCTATGGCCCTAATTATTGTTAAGATAAATATGATGTTGCATTCTTGATGACTCACTTCATCATCCAAGTCTCGGTTATGCCTCGGGTGAGACTTCTTTCCTTTATGGAAGAATAAATATGTCAACATTACTAGACTACAGTGGTGCCTTTTGTTGGAAACCTTAGATAACCTTGGTCTCAACCTTGCACCAACAAATGGTTTCATTGCTGGGACTTGAGCTTTAAAGTGAGTTTTTAGAGGATGCCTCATTGGATTTATAAAACTGATGTTGAGAATTGGTGGGAAAGAAGGATGCTTCAATGGATGAAACATTCATACAATAGGAAGCAGATTTGCGACACAAAATCTATAGGGTTGTGAAAAGCACTATGTTCTACTCAAATCCTACTAGTGACTGGTACGGGATTTTTTGGATTAGGTTCCCCGAAGAGGTATATCAGTGGTTAGATCGACTGTAAGAAGCTCCTGAGTATAAATATCAAGTCAAAAGGAGATATAATTGGACCGCTAAATGTTTAGTGTCTCTTCACCTACTGGATCATCAGATATCTCATGCTGTGGAGTTTTAGGTGCAGATTGTTCTGGAGGGTTACATTATCAAATTTGTTGCAGAGAACCACCAATATTTTTTAAAAGTGGAAGTCATGTTTAAATAAGGATCCAGGGGAAGACTATTACGGGGAATCCCTCTATGGATCAATACTTTTCTAGTGAAAGAAGGGATGTTACATGTTCCTTCATTTGATATGGGAGTGTAAACCCTTATGCTCGTGGGAAGGTGATTTTTGGGAGGGTTCATGAGTTAATAAAGAAGGATTTTATGGAAATGGGGGGGGTGGGGGGGGCGAGAGAAGAATGCAAGAGATGAACGAGCTCTGAGGAGGGTTTCAATTACCAAAAAGAGGTGGAGAAACTAGATGAGAAAGGTAATGAAGAGAGTTGATCATTCGTGGAAGGAGGTCGGTTGTGATAGTAGTTGAAGAAAAGAGTTACAGAAGTTGTGAGAGTTGCAGAGATGAGGAAGGTTGTCCATTCAATGGTTGAAGGAGATATTTGGTGAGAGAGGTGAAGGTTTTGAAGGAGGAAGACAAGAGAAGGAAACCTTAGAAGAGATGGATGAAGAATTAAGGACAGATTCCACCACTGAAGAAGAATATTCAGTTGAAACCTCAAAGGGAGATGTGGGAGAATCGAAACCTATGATGCCAAAACATATTGGACTACATCACGGGGTATATGGAACCTTGCAAGAAAATATGACCCCCCGTATAAAATAGCTATGCTCTGTAAGTAAAGGAACCAACCCCAATTCACATATTGCCCTGGCATCATCTAAAAATTTGGTAAACTCTACACTAAATCCCTATGTAGTTTATGTTGTCTCCAACCCTTCTAATCCAACAAGTTTTAGTAGTAGTAGTATCAGAAGTGTGGTGAGTGTTTTGTTTATATCACAACTAGGACCCTCGGGGTTCATTTTAATAGGATCTCCAAATCCATCAATGGTGCATCAACATGTAGGATCTATCACCTGATACTTGGATTTTTGGGTTAAAGGGGATGAGGATGTCAAGAAACACGGGTTCCTCTGTGAGGCCATATGGAGGTATCACATAACTCTAGATGAAAATAAATCGGTTGAGTTCTAGACTACTTCAAGGGGTCGAGCTCTAAATTGGTACATGAAATCTATTGAGCCAGGGAATAATCAAGGGAAAGATTTCTCTTTAGCTCAGGTCAAGCAGAAGTTTATAGCGGAATTTCAGTTACCTCAATCAGAGAAACGGGCTCTTTCTAAGTTGTGAGAGATAAAGCAGAGAGATGGTCAATCCGCTTGGGAATACAATCAGATATTTAAAGATGTTATCATGAAGTTGGAAAGTTTTATCCATGAGAATCATGAGAGAGAGTGATTTTTTCATGGGTTGTTACCTTTGACCCAAATCCCATTGACTTAGCAAAGGATAGCTACTTTGGGAGAAGCGTTGGATCAAGCCATGAATATTGAGGCCATGGAAGGTTATCTTGGAAGCTTGCGGGTGATGATACAACCTGAAGATAACAATATTAAACAACTATAGGTCCATATATTTTCATTAACTAAGAAGATATAGGAGTTGGCCCTTCCTAGATTAGGTCGATCACAGGTATGATGTATTGGTTGTTACACAGAATCTCATACATCAACTGAATGTCCAATAATGAGGGGTGCAAGACCCTCTACTAACCTGATGGTGCCTCCGCCAGAAGGACCATAAGGAGGAGTTATGCAAGTTGCCACTACAACGTCATTTCATGGAGTTGTTCAATACCATGGTTTTCTGAATAATCAAGGAGGCTAGGGAAATCCATATTGTGAGATCTATAGAAGTCATAGGCTCTTCAAGGCACTTCCCTATTTTACAAAAGTATAACCCTTCTCTGAATATCGTGTATTATGAATTATGTGGCTCGCCTACTCATAATACCAACCAATGTAGAGCTTTGGATGCTCTCGTAGAAAGATTGGATCGATTCGCGTTCAGATTCAATGAAACTCCTCAAGGGTTTGGAGGATGCCACAGAGGTGGAGGAAATTTTAGAGCTGGACCGACTTGAAAAAGAGGACCAGTTGATTGTTACAACTTTGATGAGAAAGGGAATCTCGCAAGAGATTGTCCACTTCCAAGAAGACCATGGTTAGCGCACTGCAGCAATAATACCCATGCCACTGAGGATTTTCCTGATCTGATTGATAAATGGGAAGACCATGCCAAGAAAAGAAGATATAAAATGATAAGTTCTAAGCCCAAATACGCAACTAAGGGAATAAAGTCCAATATTAATATTGTCACTAGAGGAGGGGTAAGATCGGTGTTGATATGGAAAGTTTGCATCATACCAAGATCCAGAAGGTGGTACATGAGGCTACCAAGTATGATCATGTAAGGAAGAAGGAATTCTTTAAGAATGCAGTGGAAATGCTCAGACAAATGTCTAGTTCTGTAATGCCTGAGGTGGTGGAACCAAGTTTTAATCCAAACCCTCTCCAACCAAGATTCGTTAGAGAATCACTTGCTTAGATGAAGCCCTCGGGTAAGTCACAAAAGGTTGTTAATAGATGGTTATATATTTTTTATGACATATTGGATGATGAACTACTCACTGTGAATTTGCGGAACACAGTCAAAGTGGCCTTAGGAGCCAAAGGAATCTATTACTACTAACCTTCCAGAAAAGAACGAAAGTAGGGTACAGAGAAGAAAGAGGAGAACTCGGAGAGAATTCAGATTGAATACTCACATTGATGATTATGAGATCCAAGACGTTATGTTGGAATTAGGCTCCAATGTCAACATATTGCCAAAGAAGACTTGGGAAGAAATGGGAAAACCTAAGTTAGTATACTCTCCTATTCAGTTGTGAATGGAAAATAAGTATTCCATTTATTCAGTGGGAAGGTTGCAAAATGTCGAGGTGGATTTGTTTGGTGTCAAAATAGTGTTGGACTTTGAGGTCATTGAAATAATGGGGGGGGGGGAGATAAGTACCCAGCTCTCTTACACATTGACTAGGCCTATGATAATTATGATATAATAGATCATAATGGGGAAAATGGGAAAACCTGAGTTAGTATACTCTCCTATATAGGTATAGACCTATATCAAGGCCCAAGGTATACCAACCCAACATATGAGAATATGGAGCATGATTTTTTGGATCCGTAATTTGGCAAAGCATTCAATCTATGGATGAAGATCCTGAAGCAACTTTTGACAATTGGCAACAAGGAAGGTATGAAAAAATATCTAGGCGTTTCACAACCATCAAGTTGGTAAGATAGATTGGAGATGAGATAGGTAATTATCCAACATATGATGGCACCTCGAATCTACACAGTTTTCTCATTGATATGGAGAAAAATTATGTTGTAGACCAGAGAGTTTTGGGACTTGACATAGCCTTGTGATCGTCCACAACCATATGGTGGACCTCTAATAAAGGTAAATTTGTCTTCTTGGGATGATTTGAAGCTCACCATTCAATATCACTTCATTCTCCTTTGCAGGTCAACTAGTCTAGTAAGGATCAAAAGCTAAAGATTTGGAATTTAACTCTAGAATCATACGACAAGTCATCTGATCCAAGGGATCATATTAAATATAGTATTGGGGTATGGAAAGTTTTTTAGTTTCCTTCTCAATTATGGGTACACCATTTTTTCCATTCTTTGGGAACAATTCCAAAAGCATGGTACGTACACGAGGAGACTCAACGACATACTGCATGCTGGAAAATGCTATAGAGTCGATTTTGTCATGACTTCTCTTTCTCTAGTAAGACTTATGAAATCATAGTTGGACTATAGAAAATAAAGAAAATGTTGTTTAGTAATGAATTTAAGCATAAACATCCACTTATAGTTCATCTTGAGCATGAACATTTGCTTGAGTATAGTTTGTACCCGTCTCATGTGAGAATACCTATGGCTTGTAGCAAAGTTGACAAGGACCCTAGAGATCTTGAGGAGTTGGAGGAGCTCAGACAATTAACCTTTCAGGAATCCACATGAACAAGAGAATTTAAGGATACCCTAACATGTGATACCAGCAACTCATATGATCAGCCTCTGAAGTTTCAGAAAGTGAATATCGGAAGTGAGGAACATCCTAAGATGGAATATATAGGAGACAATTGGGATGAACAAACTATGATAGATATACAGGCTCTATTGTGGGAGTATGAAGATATGTTTCCTAAAAAAAATCAGAACTAAAAGGGATTAAAGGGGACTTAGGGGCGATGAATATAGAATTGAAGCCAAATGATCATCCAGTCAAACATAGACCGTATCGCCTAAATCTAAGAGTCAAAGAAAAGGTTAAGAATGAGACCGATAGAATGCTTACAACTAGGTTAATTTTCCCTATGTATGAGGATGAGTGGATTATTCCTATTGTAATACAGAGTAAGAAGGGTATTGATGATATAAGTGTATGTGTAGATTACAAAATTTTAAATGACCATTTTTCTACCCCATTTAGTGATGAATTCCTTGATCATGTGGCAGACAACGAAGGTTATTCTTTTACATATGGGTTCTCAGGTTATCATCAGGTCAGATTGCAGAAGAGGACAAGAGAAAGACTACTTTCACCACAAAGTGGGGTTCATTTGCTTATAATTTCATGCCCTTTCAGCTGAAGAATGCAAACTTTGACTAGTAAACTTCTTCTAGTAGCTTCTAGAATAATTTGACTTCTTTGACCTTCTAGGGGCTTCTAGATAACTCATGAGGGTTCTTCAACTTCACTAAGCCATATCTCTTCAACCGTGAGGAACTACGTGACGTACCAATATCATTGGAAATGACACGACATGTACTATACATATAGAATAGTCTCACGTTCATATTCATTGATATTTATGCCTTTATACCTCAAACAAACTCGGGTCCCTTACCCAAACTTTTGGAGCTACCGGAATGTGCTACCGAACATACTCAAGGGTTGACATCAATCTCTAAGAGTTGACATCAATCTACAATATCACTCTCTAAGGGTTGACATCGATGACAACCAACTATCCAAACCAATTGTCCATCAATCCAAACCAATTGTTTGACAACCTTGACGGAAATTTGAGTATTTTATATCAATTTTGCATGATTTTTCGCTAGGAATCCAACGGTGCACTCTATTTCTTCATTTGAGTAACATGTAAAAAGGTCATTTTTGTTGAAATATTGTAACTACGGAGAATATTCTAAATATAATTGACTTATTATCTTATATATCAATCCCCTTTTGTGGATTGATCATGTCGAGACTTATGTATGACCAAATCCCCTTTTGTGGATTGATAAAACCCTAATTAAATGATGTTGAATGAGAAGTTTGCCCCTAGGGCTAATTAAAGTGGTTTTAGCCACTTTTTTGAGAAGTCGGCCTTGCTTGATGAAAAGACACAACCCTAGCGCTCCTCGGCTAGTATAAATAAGAGAGGCTAGCACCTCATTCACTAACTCACTCAAGTCACTCATCTAGTGCGCAAGTTTGAAGGAAGATGTAGTTAGAAGAAGTAGAGAGGTGCATTGCTCAATCGGATATTCTCTAGTGTTTGGTATTTTATCTTGGCATTGTATTGGCAATCTATATTAAGGAATTTTTTGCGGGGTTTTCTCCCCCATGAGGGTTTCCCGGGATAAAATGTTGTGTACCTTTTGATTGTGTTTCTCTCAGTGATCCTACTTATGCTATTATTTTCTAGTAAATTGAAAAGAACTTAATAGCATATCTAAATTTAACATGGTTTCAGAGCTTGACTTAATAGAGCACCTTTCATTGGGTAACCAAAAATGTCATTGTTGTCGTACAAGAAAATTAGGGTTTTTTGTTGGAAGGGAATTTCAGCCTAAAAACCATCTAGGGAAGTGCGCCCTAGCCTATAAAAATCATTGGTAGCTTAAGTGCACATTTTTAGTGGATAGAGCCTCCGAAAAGTGAAACCCCAGTTTTCATTAGTACCATGAAATGAGAACCAATACCAGAAGTACCAGTCCAGATTTACGCAGGTCCAATTTCAAGGATTAAAATTTGGATTTTCTAAAAATAGACTACACCGGCCTACTTGCCTCAGCTCAGCACACCTCCTGGTAAGTTTAGATTTAATTTCTAAGCACTTTTAAGTTTTGGTCATTTTCCCAACTCCAGGTAAAGATGTCTGCAAGCACCAACCTTGTTGACAAGTTAGAAGGTGTGGAAAACTTTTGTCCCTGGAAGTATAGGATTGCACTCATTCTTGAAGAGAATGACCTTGCAATATTCATCGAGGAAAATGTACCAGAACCCGACGAATTTGTAGCTAAAGAAAAGTACAACAAGGATATGGTTAGGGCCAAAAGAATCATTGCAGACTCTATTAAATATCACTTGATCCCTCAAGTGGATTTTAAGAACACTCCAAAAGATATGTTTGATGCCTTAATCAGAATGTATGAAGGAAA